>CAJQZJ010034321.1:646587-673365 GCA_907164525.1 Lophiomys imhausi
AAGTATCTCTAGGTACGATACCATTAGGAAGCGTTACCTTAAATTTTATATCAATATACAAAGATCTATTCAAATGTGGCTAAATATACTCTTAATTTTGTATCAATATACAAAGATCAATGCCTATGCGGCCCAATACAATCTTAATATTGTGTCCATATACAAGGGTCAATACCATTGTGGCCAACTATAATCTTAATTTTGTATCAATATACAAATATCAATACCGATGTAGACCAATACAATCTTATTTTTGCACAATAAACAATGGTCAATACCACTTTAGCCTAATATACTATTAATTTTGTATCAATATACAAGGGTATAAGGGCATATTCAATAATGTGACCTTTCTTCTTGATCCTTCCTGTGCTGTCTATGTCTCAATTTTTCTCAAGTCCGTGCATTCCTACATAGGAGATAAAGAAGGATACAGAAAAGGGAAAGAAGGAATACCCTGGGTCTAACCTCCAAAACCCATTAAACAGGACCATTTAACAACTTGTAATCTCTTCCCCTAAATAACAGAGTTTTCAGTTGTCCTTCAAATAACCGAAAAAAGGGGGTATGGGACTTCGCTCTCTTAAAATGACTTCCTGCTGATTTGGGTCGTAGTAAACCTGTTTGGGGCCCAAACCAAAATGGAAAAATGGTTAAAAATGTTAATACAATCCTTTTATGTTCAGTCCTTCTGTTCTCAGCTGTTTAGATGTTCTAAGGAGTTTGTAGGCAGAAGCTGAACTTCCAGGCTTTACTGAGGTTCTGGCTGGGGCATTGTGTAGAGCTGAACAGTCTTAGCGATATTGAGTTGTTGTGGTTGTAGGCTTTTGATGGAGACCGCTATTGAGGGAGTCTGTCAGGCTGAATCATCTGGGTCACTCGTCTTCTTTTGGTGTCTGATTCTGATTTCTGCTGAGGTTTCCGTTGTCCAGTTGTCCCTGGGTTCCTTGAATGGATGCTTTGATTCTCCTGGAATGATAAGAACAGAGTCCTGCCCTAATCCTCACTCAGGGATAATCGCCCTCTTTTTTTTTGGGGGGGGGGGTAGGTAATATTTCTCCTGAAGCAAATTTGGTTTTTGACAATATATAAAGTGTTATCTTTCAATCTGGTTTAAAGAAGAAATTATTTTGTTATTTTGGAGCTAAACCAGCTTTAGTGTATATATTTTGAGGTCTCGAAGGACAATTTGTTTGTGTTGTGTGGGCCTTTTGTAAGTAGCTTTTAAACTTAGGTCCTTCCAAATCCTATGTGTGTGTCTCCGCATTCTAATTATTGGGATCCGAGACCTGTGGTTCCCATCTGAGGGGATTAAAGATGTGTTCCACCACTCCTGGATCGAAGTTTTTCTTTATTTAGAGTTTGTTTTGTATCAGGCTGACCTTGAGCTCTGAGATCTGCCTGTTTCTGTCTCTAGTGTGTTGGGGTTAAGGGTGTACTCTTCTTGAATGATGGGATTAAGGGTGTGTACCCTCACCACCCTTTTCCGTGTAACTCTAGAATTTATAAGTCCACTAACTCTATGGTGCTCCTCCCATCTCTGCTGAAGTTAAAGGCATGGGTTAACACCACATTTCTCCTGTATTTTACCTTAGCTCTTCGTTTTTTCAACACTTGGAGGTTCATAAAACCAGGTTGAACAGCTGTGTCCTTTATTTTATTTACAGTGTTTTAACGTTGTTACCTGCTTTTTTTAATTAGTAAATTTATTTGTTTGTTGCTACAGGTTACATCCTTGACATATTGTCCTCTTTTCCTGCTTCCCAGCCCCACCCTCCCATGCTCTACTCCCAGACCCTTCCATCTTGTTCCTCTGGGGTGGAGTGTCCCTGCATACCAGTCTCTCACCACAGATCAGGAGTCATATGAGGGCCAAGAGCCTGTTCATTCACCGGGGGCCTACGAGGCAGTACTGCCAGTGAAAGGTGTCTCCTTGCTACTGGGGTAATACTAAAAAAAAAGACCAACAAACACACAAACCCACAAAAACAAAGAATATCAACAGAAAAAAAGAGAGGAAAAAGAAAGAGAAAAAAAGAGGGAAAGGAAAAGAAAAAGAAATGAAAAGAAAAAAGAAATTTATGTCCATGTTCCTTTTGGTGTGTTGGTTGTAGTACAGATATCCTGTACGATATAGCTAAAATTCTACTATAAGTGAATAGATGCCATGTGCATCCTTCTGAGTCTGGGTTAGCTCACTCAGGATGAGCTTCTCTAGATCTATCCATTTGGTTGCAAATTGCATGATTTCATTGTTTCTTATAGCTGAATAATATTCCATTGTATAGATGTACCACAATTTTTTAATCCATTCTTCAGTTGAGGGACATCTGGGTTGTTTCCAGTTTCTAGGCTATTACAAATAAGGCTGCTATGAACATAGATGAGGAGACTTCCCTATGTCTCCATGAGGTGTCCTTTGGGTGTATACCCAGAAGTGGTATGGCTGGGTCCTGAGGCAAAGTTATTCCAAGGTTTCTAAGATATCTCCAGACAGACCTCCATAGTGGTTGCACAAGTCTGCATTCCACCAGCAATGGAGGAGGGTTCCCCTTTCTCCACACCCTCGCCAGCATGTGCTGTCATTTGAGCTCTTTATCTTAGCCATTCTGACAGGTGTGAGATGGAATCTCAGGGTCGTCTTGAGTTGCATTTCTCTGATTATTAAGGATGTTGAACATTTCTTCAGGTGACTCTCGGCCATTAGGGATTCCTCCTTTGTGAATTCCGTATTTAACTCCGTCTCCCATTTTTTGATTGGATTATTTGGTTTCTTGGCATTTAGTTTCTTGAGTTCTTTGTGGACTTTAGATAATAGCCCTCTATCAGATGTGGGATTGGTGAAGATTTTCTCCCAGTCTATAGGCTGCCGTTTTGTTCGAATGACAGTGTCTTTTGCCTTACAGAAGCTTTTCAGTTTCATGAGGTCCCATTTATTGATTGTTGATCTCAGGTCCTGAGCTGTTGGTGTTCTGCTCAGGAAGTTGTCACCTGTGCCAATGAGTTCGAGGGTTTCTCCTACTTTTTCTTCTAGTATCTTTAGTGTGGCCGGCCTTATGTTAAGGTCTTTGATCCACTTGGAATTAAGTTTTGTACAAGGTGATAGGTATGGGTCTAATTTCATTCTTTTACAAGTGGACATCCAGTTGGACCAGCACCATTTGTTGAAGATGCTGTCCTTCTTCCATTGTGCGGTTTTGGCTTCTTTGTCAAAGATTAGTTGGCCATAGGTGTGTGGGTCCATGTTTGGGTCTTCAATTCAATTCCATTGATCCACTGGTCTGTTTCTATACCAGTACAATGCTGTTTTTATTATTATTGCTCTGTAGTACAGCTTGAAATCTGGGATGGTGATACCTCCAGATGCTTTTTTATTGTACAGGATTGATTTAGCTATTCTGGGCTTTTTGTTGTTCCATATGAAGTTGAGTATAGCTTTTTCCAAGTCTATAAAGAATTGTGTTGGTATTTTGATAGGAATTGCATTGAATCTATATATTGCTTTTGGTAGAATAGCCATTTTTATTATGTTGATCCTACCTATCCATGAGCATGGGAGATCTTTCCATCTTCTAAATGCCTCTTCCATTTCTTTCTTCAGGGGCTTGAAGTTCTTGTTGTATAGGTCCTTTACTTGCTTGGTTAGAGTTACCCCCAGGTATTTTATATTGTTTGTGGCTATTGTGAAGGGGGTTGTTTCCCTTATTTCTTTTTCGGTATGCTTGTTTGTTGTATAAAGAAGGGCTTCTAATTTTTTTGAGTTAATTTTGTATCCAGCCACTTTGCTGAAGGTGTTTATCAGCTGTAAGAGTTCTTTGGTGGAGTTTTTTGGGGTCGATTATGTATACTAACATATCATCTGCGAATAGGGATAATTTGACTTCTTCATTTCCAATGTTTATCCTTTTGATTTCCTTTTGTTGTCTTATTGCTCTAGCAAGAACTTCAAGTACTATATTGAAGAGATATGGTGAAAGTGGACATCCTTGTCTTGTCCCTGAGTTTAGAGGAAATGCTTCAAGCTTCTCTTCATTTAATTTGATGTTGGCCACTGGCTTGCTGTATATTGCCTTTATTATTTCTAGGTACGGCCCTTGTATGCCCGTTCTCTCCAGAACTTTTAGCATGAAGGGTTGTTGGATTTTGCCCAGGCACAGATTTTGTGGGCTTTGTTTGTCATCATGGAGACTGACAGGGCCCGGCTCCACACCTAATTGTCTGGGTTTACCCGAATACAGCTATGGTCCCCTGGCTTCTGGTTACCCACTAGGCTTCTATGCCACAGTCCTGGCCGCTTCCCTCCCTATCTGCTCCGCCTTGGGTGGGCGGAGCTTCGGCCCCTCCCACCGTCAGAGCCGGCCTCCTTCCCTAGCTTCTTTGCCATGGGTGGGCGGAGCTTCGGCCCCTCCCGCCAGCGTCTGCTTCCCTCCCCAACTGCTCTGCCAGCCCACCTTCCACTCCGGCTCGAGTGGCTGCGGATCACCCGCTGAGCGCCCTTTTTCTTCATCTCGAAAAAACAAAAATAAACTAACAAACAAACAAAAAAAACAAGACTTCAACTATTCTGCGAAATTTCCTAAATAGTTATAAGGTCTTCCTGAGGTGTGGGAAGCCCAGTAGGCTAGTGGGCGATCGCCATGTGGCCTTTGATTCTGCCTGCTGTGTGTTGGGATCGATCTTACCAGGTGCCTCTGCAAATGGGAGTTTTCGAATCCCGGATTTAGTGGCTTCCGTGTCTGCGAGAGATGGGGGAGAGCTCTGCCCTGGGACTTTTAACAGTCCCTTGGGAGCTGTGCGTGTTCCCGGAGGGGCCAGACCCTCCTGTTTTTGCACAGTGTCCCACAACTCTGTGTTTTCTATGGCTCTTCTCTCCCACATTCAAAATGCATCCGTGCAGTTCGCCACCATCTTCGCCCCCCCCATATAAAGCAGATCTTAAGGGCAGAAATAATAATAAATAAATTACTTGGTTTATTGCGTTACCCCTTGTGTCCTGCCCAAACCACTCATGACATTAATGCTTACTTGGTGACTGTGATATTGTGTAGAGGTTATAGGCCTCATCTATAAGAGCTCTCTGAGCTAATTACTGTCATTGTCCTTTTACAGATGAGCAAATTGAAACCAAAGAGATTGCTCAAGGCCACAGAGAGAGAAGCAGATTGGACCGGGGTCTAAACAGTTCCATTTTCTTTGAGTGTAGAGTTTGTGCTTTTTTTTTTTTTTTGGTTTTTCGAGACAGGGTTTCTCTGAATATCTCTGGCTGTCCTGGACTCGCTTTGTAGTAGACCAGGCTGGCCTCGAACTCACAAAGATCCGCCTGCCTCTGCCTCCCAAGTGCTGGGATTAAAGGCGTGCGCCACCTCTGCCCGGCATAGAGTTTGTGTTTTTAGTGGATCTGACCAACTACACTGCTGCTCCTTTTCCAGCACAGAGGTCAGGGACAACTCCATCCCCTCATTTTCCTATTGCATGACATAGTTTCAGTTTGTGTCTGGCAGGACCCCTGTCCTACTCTTTATGCTCCCATGCAGTCCTCTGTAGACATGAATGCTAAGAATGAAATCTGTCTGGCCTCATATGTCTGTGACTTGCTGGTAGATGCTTATGGATGCAAGTCAGCACCTGCTGGATGTGCTTTCTTTGGGATTCAGCCTCCTGCTGTGACTCTGACCAGGGTGTCTGTGAAGACCCCTCTATGAGGCAGTCTGAGGACAGCATGCCAATTACCTCTACTCCCTCCAAAGATCCATTCTGCTCCAGTAAATAGTGAACTGGTTACATCTCATCCAGCAGGGCCCATATTGCCAGTGACATCTTGTCAAAGTGAAGGCCTGTCTCTCGTATTACAGATAATGCAAGACAAACTAAATTTTCTACTTCCTGACAATACGACTTGCTGAAGATAAGGTTCAGGGAGAGTTCTTGTAGATTTACCCTGACTTGAATCCTGTTATCAGAAAGATAGATTTTAGAGATCATTTCTATTAAGGTAAAGGACAAGAGGAGGAATGACATCTTTTATTCAACTGGAAGTACAATAGTGTGTGTGTGATGTGAAAATGAACTGGTAAACACAAGGAAGACATACAGATAAGAAGGCTACCCACAGGACCTGAGGTTAGTCTTGGAAATTGCATTCTATCTTCATCTGTTGTAATTAAATTTTGGTAGTTTACCCCTCACTTTACTGCAGGCCAATTTGTGTGGATGGCATGTTCTCTCAGCTACCAACCATTCAGACTCCATGTTCATTGTTAGCACTGTAATTTTTGCTCCATAGCCTGGTATTTTTCTTTAATTGACTTTCACTTATTCTGAGAATCTGTCTGATATCATGAGTGTGATGCATCTGTCATGTATATGATATAGCATAATGCAATGCATGTCAATTAAAATGTATATTTCAGCGTATGGGCCCATTTGGAATTCTGCCATGAGTACCACTGGGTAACATTCACTAAGTCCCAATTTTAAGTGATAAAATTGGAGAGGAGATGGCTGTATATTACATTTTCATTAGATATACTCTATGTACACACATATGCATACAAATACACATAACTATATATATTTCTCTATCATATTCCCCACATTTTCTGAGAGACCTTGAGAATTTGATAGTGGTAAAGCACTAAGAAAAAAATTCTTCCCTTCACACCTTTTTACCAATTCCAGAAATAGTTTTATCTCATAGGTGTTTATAGATTCAATCACTTATACATGTATCCATCCATCCATCCATCCACCCATCTATGCAAGAAATGGGTATTAAATTCTGCTATGTTAGAGACAAATAGCAAATAGGTATCATTTGTGAATATCAGAAGCTCCCAGTCTTTATGGAGTTCAGAAACTTGTAAATAAAGTACCACTTCCTGGTAATAAAAGATTGAATCAGAAGGGTTGAGGGACCTAGAAGTTGGTGATTGACCATGTTCAGAAGTGTCAGGCTATGTTAATCATGGTGTTGGACTTAAATCAGAAAGCAGACAAGCAAATAAAAAACTTCTCTTCTTAGTTCTGTCTTTGTCACACAAAATCATTTACTGCTCAGGAGACTAAGGATGTTGAATGCTCTCTTTCACTTAGATGGACCTGTTAGACCTCAATACAAGTCTTCTTAGTAACTCCTCATGACTCATATTGTTATTGCTATGAAAAAAATGCTTGAATTGTTCAACCAAAAGATATTCCCCTGCTGCTTCTTTTGAAATCTCATTCATCCTGCTATATTGCTCTTGGGAAAGGTTCATCTGTTTAATGCTTTTGTCACATGTTTGAAGACATGTTCATCTAGATACCTACAAAAAGATGTGCATTCGAGGTTATTCATTGTAGTATTGTGACCAACAGTTGGCATAGATCATGCTAGAATTACTACAATATTAAACTCTTCTATGACAATGTGAATAGAGTCAAGCATGGTGGTGTATGCTTATGAATTCAGCACTCAGGAGGCTGAGTCAGGATGATCATTAATTTGATGCAAACTTGGTGTACCAGCAATACCCTATTTTAATACACATGCATGCATCCATACGTGTGTGTGTGTGTGTGTACATATATAGTAAATAGGAAGGATATTCCCAACACATAAAGTGAAAAGCAAAAGCAGGTATTAGAACCACATGTGTAATATTGATTTATTTGCATTAAAATGTGAATTGGCATATACTTGCAAAGTTTGCTAGGAAGTGGTTCAAGCCATGAAGAGAAGCTTTTGTGGAGGAGATGGGATATAAGGTACTCCAAAAGTCATTGTATATGATCTTCTAAGCACATCTTTATTTTATACATTTTACATCATTTTTTATAAGTAGCAAAAACACACAACAACTCTGAAGACATTCATGAATGAAACAAAGAGGAAAACCTGGAAGGATTCACACAGAAGAAATATGGCTGGATGAGAGTACAGACAGTGGCTGTACAAACCCACAGGACTGATTCTTGTGTCTTACTACTTAGCATCTGGGTGACAGACAAAACTAGATTTGTTCCTTTCTGCTAAATCCCAAACTCTTTCTACATGCCTCACTTTCTAGCCTTGGTGTTACTCTGAAAGAACCATTTCCCTCATCTTTTCACCTGCTACATCCAAGAACCAAATGCTTCCTGTACACCATTATTCCTCCCTTCCTAGTCTTTGCTGTTTGGCAAGACATTGGACTGACCCATGCCATGGCCTTCCTCCAAGTCTCCATCCATTACAGGTCTGTACTGGCAGCAGATCCAGTCTCCTAAAGCATAAAAGTAATATCTTTTTCCAAATTGATTAGAAACCTTAAATGAATCTCTTAGTCATGGAACAAGTACCGAGTGTGTTGCTATTTTGAGTTCTCATGAACCTGCACAATGAGGCTCATCAATTGTGTCTTTAAGGACTCTCTATGGAGGTTTCTTTCCCTCTTTGAGTCATGATTCATTCCTTTCCTTTTTTCCTTCTAACACTTCTTTCTTTGTTTTTTTTTTCTACAGTATAAAGATTTAAGAGTGTATATGGTAGCTATTGTAGATGAATTGATCTTTATTTATTGCATGCATCTTAACATGGCTCCTGCATAAATTGCATTGTACTACGTGCCACAATGGGACACTGTGTAGTACAGACCATTGTGCAATTCCTTCAAAGGCTCAGGCAAGCCCCAGGGAGACAAGAAAATGATATTTTAGAATCTGAGAAGAAACCTGGGGTGAGAGAAAACTTGAGGCCAGGAAGGAGAATGACAGCCCTGGTGGTGAGGCAGGGACAGGGAAGACAGTGGGGATAGAAAATAATTAAACTGAGGAGGTCATGCTTAAGTTGGACTCAGAGAGCTTAGGTGAGCCAACCCTGGGGAACATTCCATGGTGAAAGGAAATTACAAGCAGAAACTGTCATAATATAATGTAAGACTATATTCAGGGACCTCAAATGCAAAGCAGTAGCAAACCCAAACAAGTAAAATAAGATGAACAGTCTGCTTGGGTAAGGTTCTGAAAGAGGAAATTAAATGGTGGGTGGGTGAGTGTGAGTGAAGTGGCAGTGGATGATGTTGGAGAAATCAGGGCTTTAAAAATTAGGATTTCAAAACCACAAAAAGAAATTTATTTTTATTCCAGTACAATCCTCTCTCTCTCTCTCTCTCTCTCTCTCTCTCTCTCTCTCTCTCTCTCTCTCTGTGTGTGTGTGTGTGTGTGTGTGTGTTAAGCAGAAAGGTGAGACTGCTAGTCTAGCATTGTAGTTCCTCTTAGCACTGGGCAGAACATCCCATTCATGACTATTTCTGTGTCAGTGGGTGCTGCATTATTGACTCCTGTGATTGTGATTAAAACTTAACCACAGTTCAACAAGTCTTGAATCTAGTTCTCTTTATCCACATTTTACATACATAGCAAGCTAACTAAGTATGTAAAATGGTAAAAAAAATTAGCAATCTATTTTCTGTTCATTAGTCAAATACTCAATGTTGGCTCTTCAGATACTTTAAACTCTTGTTGAAAGGATTTTGAGGTTTGTTCACCAAAATGTCTGTTTTTTTCTCCCACAAATATATTTAAATGTTCTTGTTATTACCCCAAATAACTCAAATTTTAGTGCTTTAGAATGTACAATAGACATTTGCCATTTGTAGTTGTGAAAAACAAGACTTTGGAAGTTATATTATTTGTTCAGGGTCACCTGCTCAGCTGTCACTCACTTTCTGAGTCTCTCCCTTGCTTGGACACATTGCTGCTCTTATTTTACCAGGGAGTACTTTCTATTTAGGTTTTTATCTAATACACTATCATTGCTAAAGAGGTGGTTAATAGTAATTTGCTTTATTTTCTTTCAGTGAAAAGTACCTATTTGATTTTTACTTTTTAAAAATTCTTTGATAATTTCATGAATGTATTTAATAAACCTCAGTCATTTTTATATCCCTTATAACCTCTTTCCTCCCATTTCCTCCTTCCACTGAAATGCTTCTTTCTCCCAGTAACCCTTTCATGCTTTCATTTCTTCCTGTGTATATGTGACCCTCTGGGTTTAATGAGGGTTGATGAAACTGAATGAGAAATTTCCTCCTGTTTATTTCTTGGCTTAAAAGTCATGTACTACTTAGACATCATTAATACCTGATGAAATCCAAGTACAATGTTAGGAATGTTTGGTTCCCCTGGTTGATTCTTGGGAAATAGGGATGGTGTGAGGGACTACAGGTTTTCCAGAACTAACTGCAGAGCTGGGCCCTTCTAGGAAAAGGAAATAATCACTGTTTTGCAGATAGATCAAGGGTAGGAGGTTTGTAGTATATGTTTCAGGGGAGGCATACAACCTGTGAATGAGCAAGCTTTTTCCAGGGTAAGGGGGGAGAGAATAAATAGCAGGTCAGGTGAGCACACATCAGAACCTGAAGTTTTAAGGACAGTGATCCTTACAGAAAATGTATATGTAACACTTCTGATATCTTCAGTGTTATGTCATTTTACCTTCATAAAGAATCCTACCAGGTTTCCAGGAGGGGTGACTTGACTGGAGACAAGTGAGTAAAGCTGAGAGAGTAAAAAGGCAGCATTTGACTGGTCCAGGGAGAGCTAGATTGTGCGAGCAGTGGTGGAGGCTCAGAACCCATGATTTTAGCCATGGTGTTTTTAGAAAAAACCCAGTAGCTTCCAAAGTCAAGCCTTCTATGTACAGGAGCCAATGAAGATAAACAGTAAGTTGTGGGAACTGGTTTTCCATTTCTTCAGTGGACTGCAAATGTCCAAGTAGGGCCTGTGAGGTGGTTGGCACAGCAGGTAAAGGCATTTATTTACCATAATTCCCTGGCAGTTTGAATTCAACTCCCCGAGTTCACATAAACATGGAAGGAGAGAACTGATCCCACAAATATGTCCTCTGACCTTTGCATTTGCATCGATATTGTGATGCGTATGTGCCCTCTCCAATTGTATATCCAATTGTATACATACACTAAATTAAGCTTTGAAGTTCTTTTTTTTTTTGGTTTTTCGAGACAGGGTTTCTCTGTATAGCCCTGGCTGTCCTGGACTCAATTTGTAGACCAGGCTGGCCTCGAACTCGCAAAGATCCGCCTGCCTCTGCCTCCCAAGTGCTGGGATTAAAGGCGTGCGCCCCCACTGCCCGGCTGCTTTGAAGTTCTTATGATGTTTCAAGCACAGTGTTTAGCATGTAGGGTCAAAGGTGAATAGGGTCTGGTAATTGCAAAGGAGAGACCTACAGTAGTGAAGATGTCATATTTGCAGAGGGGTAATTATACTGATAACTCCTGAGGAAAATGTTGCAAGATGGTGTAGAGGAGAAAAAGCAGGGAGCTTGTCTGGGAGTACCTCAAAGATGGTATAGTAAACGACATGTTTGCATGAAGTCTTAAAGAATACTTATGGTTTAGTGCCCTGTTCTAGGTTTTGGGTTGACTGAACTTAATAAAGAATGGAAGAAGAATTCAGCAGTCAGGGAAGAGTTTGTACAGAGGCAGGCAGAAGGCAACGCAATCACGTGAGAAGAGGATAAGTCGAAACTGGAGAGGTGATGGTTGTCATTTATCTAAAAATGCCAGGGTAGGGGAAATGTGTTACTTGTCTCTTCACCCCAGTCTCAATAAAAAACTGTAGCATGCCTAGGGACATGCGCATCCTAAATGCTAGATGAAGTTTGGGCACAGATCCTTACAACTATGCCTTACTTCCTGTCCTCTGATTTTCGTTTTAGAATTCATCTTTCATTGGACAACTAACAACATTCCTTCATGCTTTAGGATTGGATTTTACTTTGATCCACATCATGGTCCAGTTTTCACTGCCTCATGCCTACAGAAAAGGTAACTTGGCAGTTATATTTTAAGGCTGCTGAGGGGGAGATCTCTTCTCACATTTTTGCTGCCATGCTGCCCATCTGTGCTAGTTCTGAGTTGGAGATCAGCTAGGGGTGCCTTACAAGCCCTCGTTCCTATCTGAGATAAGAGCAGGAACAGAAGACAACCAGGAGGCCACTGTCCCTTGGTCTTTGCTATGTATACAAATTCTTACAAACCTAGCTGTGACTCACAGGCTTTTTACTTTCAAGGCCACTCTCACCTCTCCTGCTATTGCCATATGCATCTGCCTCTAGTAATGGAGGAATAATCAGGGTCTTAGAGAATCTGGGACCATCCCCTGTAATGGATTATTCCTCCATTACAGAGGAATAATCAGGATCAACAGACAATCTGGAACCATCTGTCCCCCACCCTATCTCCTAGACCTCATGATATGAAATGTCCCCTTTGCCGTGTGAGGTACCACCCACAAGTTCAACTGATGAGATTAAGAGAGTTTCTGGAGGTTGCTCTTCAGCAGCACTGCATTTAAATCTTCTCCCAGCTTATAAACTATGAATTTGGAGGGTATCTGTTCTCTCAGTGCCTTCTTGACATTGATGCCATTCACATCTCTAGGGTTGTTGGTTTGTGTACAGGTTTTCCATGTGCACCCAAATGGTTTTGAATTTACTATATAGAGACATATTATGAAGATATCCCATGACTTAAGCTTAACAATGTTTTCAAGAATTGTTTAGGAAATACTAAACAGTGAAATTAATCCTTAGTATGAACATACCTTAATAAGGTCAGAGAAAGTAAAGAGACAGAGAGATTGATTTCTAATAATGCTTGTGTGCTTTATTGCTCTCTTAGGACATGTTATCTATTATACATTTAGATGACTTATATACTTGATCTATCTTCTTGCTAGACTGTAAGCTTCTTGGTAACAGAACTCTTTTCTAACGGTTAGTCTATCTGGTAGAGTAAAAAAAAAATCTTATATGTATGCATTGTACACATTAGCTTTTAAGAGTGTATTTACAATCCTAAGAGTGAGTTTCAGGGCAGATACAAACCTTAGCCAAAATCAGACAATGAGTAAGGCACAGTGCTGATGTTCAAACACTCTGACTTCTGTGACCATGCTTTTATCAGCTCCATTATGATCACTTTCACTACTACAGTAGGTGCTGAATGAATCATAATTATTGCTTTATAGCTAGCACACTGCTTTTACATACATTATTTCGTTAGATCTACATTTAAGAAAAGGCAGGCAACCATCACCTGCTTTCTGATTTTAGCAATGAGTAAACAGGCTCAGAATGGCCAATGGGTGAATCCATTAATTTACCCATTCAGTCTTCATTATGCAGACATTTGCTGAGACTTTGTGAGGTGCCAAGCTTGATTATGTCCTTGAAAACAGTGGTAAGTCAAAAAACAAAGGCCTGCTCCTCTATAATTCCTATGGCACTGGACTATACATGCTGTGACTACTCCAAACAAATCGAGTGTTTTAAAGAAGCAGATTATGGGACACTGTCAGTAAAACTAGACAAAATATTAGATCAATATGCAATATCAGTGAGCTTTTGATCATTAGTAAGAGAAGATACCTTCAAATAGTGGAAAGCATTTATTATTTATTACCTCACATTGCTAAGACAAACAAGCAAAAAACAGAAATAGTAAGTGTAGGATTCTACATGAATCCAGAGGTATATGTGATATTCTTAGAACTTGCTTAGATATATTCTTTATCAGTTGGTCCCCTTTGGTTATAAAGATGTCTGTTAGACAGTGATTTGCTTTTATTGTTGGACCAAAGGAAATAGAAGACCATTCCATCCTGATGGCTTCAAGAATTATAGTTCCTTAGAAACTCTTGGTTTGACTCTGTTTAAATAACTTGACAAAATGTCATTGCCCTGGGCCTTAGGATGCTCTGATTGGTGAGACTGTATACTGTTCTTCTTCCCAACTTGTTCCTACCTTCATCATGGAAGGAGCAAGGACTAGCCTTTAACATTGGAAGAATAGACTTCTGAAAAGCCCAATTTCTAGCAGTTGAAATGAGTAGATATTCCCTACAGAACCAACAAGTTAATTCAGTCAGTAATTCTGCAGCATGATTTGGGTGTTTTTTAAAAGTCACCACACTATGCAAAGTGATGCAATAAAAACCACAGGGCATATGGAGAAAATGAGATTCCAGGTACCACAATCAAACATTATCAAGTTGCATATGAAATAAAATATAGGAACACTATAAAACTCAACCATAGCTTGTATCCATTGGTGTTTCAGTAAATATGGTAATTTACCCTGAAAAAGAACTGCAGAATGTTGTGGTCAATGGGCAAGGGGAGAGGTCTTGCTTGTGAGTCTTTGTGAAAGTGGAACCAATGGATTACTAACCTTTGTTCTGCTTTTCAGTGTTCAGGTTCTAGGATGTGCCTCCTTACCATCTAGAAAAGGTCTTTGAAGTCATTTGTACTTGATACTTACTTCATCAGAGTTGAACATTTGTTCCATGGAAAAGTTGACTTCTTTAATCAATTTCCATTGTTGTTGCCAGACATCACTCCTATTGTTTTCTTATCTCTTCTTGTGGTTTTACCCAGTTGAAGATTTCAGAAGTTTGTGAAGATATTTGAGATCTCCAAGTTTACCAGCAATGGGTCTGAAAAGAACTCTGGTCTGGGATTTGGCAGTTTCTGCCTAAGACCTTCTTATGTATGATGCTATTTTTTTTTTCATTGTGAGGAGTGCTGTTTCTGACTTTTCTTTGTATTTGATATTCATTCCATATGCTCAGCGGTCCTTCTAACTCTTCTATTTCCAAAGGCCTTGGTTCTTATTGAATTCATAATATGACATTGTTCCACCAATAGACATTTATTTTCTCACATTCTCCCTTGTGTTCTGCAGTGTGGATCTCATTATGCCTGTTGCTCAGGATGGTCACATGGTCTCTCACTTCTTTAAAATGGTTCAAATTTTCTTTCAAGACTTAAAACTTTTCTTATTTTGCACTGCTTGGCATTTTTGAATCCCTATTGTTAGATATGAGAGGGATATTGAAAGATTTTTTTTCCATATAGAAAGGTTCAGAAGTGTCAAAGAATACCAAGACATCACATTGTAGGATAAAACACAAGGTGAACTGGTTGCTGTCAGGTATTTGGCATGTTTCTGTTTTGAATCTTCCTGCATTTGTGATTCTGGCACAGTTTTCTCTTTTTATCTGTTTTTGATATATGAAATTGTTCGTATGGACATACAGAATTCAGTTTGTGCTCAAATTTTTTCCTAGTGTCAATTCCATTACAATACATTTTCCATGTCAAAGGAAGAGAAAAGAACAAATTTCTGAAATAGAAGATAGTCAAACTCATGACTTATGATTCAGCCAGGTTTCCCTGTACATAGCAGGACCAACTGCATGTATATTCAGTGTTTAAAATATAATGACACAAATTTTAATACAGTCCTACATGTAGAATGATCCCCCAAATCATGGCAGGTAAAATCTTGGTCACTAGCTTGTTGTTATTGGAACATTGAAACCTTTCAGTAATACAGTATATTGCCATCTGTGAGACTCCTGTGCCATCCCACATATTTTCATGAAGATGACCAGAATGACTTCCTTAAAATAGGTGTTACATCTGTGACTACCCCATTGGGTCCTGTGGTACTGTATTCTTGACAACATAGAATGTGATGAGATATTTTATGTTTGCCTTTATGGTGGGTGTGTTATGGTAGGATGTTAGTATTTCTTTTTATAGTAATTGTTCTTTAAAAAATGTATATACAATGTAATGTAATGTAAACATGTATACAACATATCTCAGTGTATCTATTTTACCTATATCTATCCTTGGCACTCTCCTATAACACATCTCCTTCCCAACCTCTTCATGTTCTCTTTGGAAATTATAACTCACTGATGACAATTGGTGCTGCCTATCTGCAAAGGTTGTGTGTGTGTGTGTGTGTGTGTTTGGGGTACTGGGACCTAGAAAACATACCAATAGCCTCCATCCCCAAATCAAGTTAACACCCATTCCCCAGGAGTCAGTAACTACTCAGCTAGAGGTGGAGCCTTAACATATCCCTTTCCTAGTCAGGTTGGGATTTTTCAGCTTGCTTGGACTTGAGCAGGTCTTCTGTAGGTAACTGTAGCTGCTGCGAGTTCTTAAGTGTAACAGCCATGCCATGTCCAGTGGACAGCATTTCATAGCACACTCCCCCACCCTGAGCTCTTACATTCCTGTTATCCTGTCCTGTACTCTACAGTGTTCCCTGAGCTGGGATGAGGGAGAGACACTGATACAAATGTCTACAGCTGAGCTCTCTCAGATGCTCATTCTCAGCACCTTGAACAGGCGTACGTCTCTGCTTCAACTAATACCTACTGATTTAAGATGCTTTTGACCAAGGTTGAGAGAAACGCTAATCTGTGGCTATACACAACTATTTAAAAGGC
Organism: Lophiomys imhausi; assembly: GCA_907164525.1. Lineage (NCBI taxonomy): Eukaryota > Metazoa > Chordata > Mammalia > Rodentia > Muridae > Lophiomys > Lophiomys imhausi. The sequence goes on from CAJQZJ010034321.1 coordinate 662,878, forward strand.
AATTTAAGTTTAACAATATGGACATTCAGAAAAATGAGAAGAATATGGTTTCCTCCCATAGCCTCTGGTCTCATATCCATAAGTTTTGGCTATATTTACAGTTGCAGGCATATACTCCCATCTGTGGAGCCTTGTTTACAAATTAGGATTCTCTCTCTCTCTTTCTCTGGTTCTCTCCATCTCTTTCTGTCTTTTTCTGTCTCTCCCTCCTCTCTGCATGCGTGTCTCATTATTCCAATTAATATTCACATAGATTAATTCTATTTTATCTCCTGAATACTGATATATTCCTTCCATTTATACACTTTGGAACAGTTTTAATCAGTTATTTTTCAATTTTTATTTTATTTTCAAGTGTGTGTGTGTGTGTGTATGTGTGTGTGTGTGTGTGTGTGTGTGTGTGTGTGTGTGTGTGTGTGAATGTATGATGCATGTATTTGGTGGGCATGCATGACACAGTGCACACATATGGATGTCAGCTTTATAGAGTTGGTTCTCTCCTACCACCTTTACATATGTTGTGGGAAACAGTTTTACCCACTGACCCATCTCACTAGCTCTGTCACAGTTTTCTGAGCTTTTTCCACGTGGTAACAGAATAGTGATCAATACCCATGTCTTTCCCCTAAACATCAGGATTCTGTCAAAAGACACTGGGGAATCTTTGCAGTCCTCAGAGTTGTATCATGTTGCCTTAGATATCGAAATAAATTTTATGTATTCTGGCAGGACTTGATTTCAAATGCTTAGAAAACACTCCCTATGTGGAGCCAATTAAAACAGTGACACGGACAGTGTGTTCTTCTTCTTACTGTGTGTTGGAAGTCCTGTCAGAGTTTCCGTGTCTTAATTGGCTCTATTTGAAAGGGAATTTTAAAACCCCCTGCTGTAGTATAAATGTACTTATTTATCCCTTGAGTTTCCATCTGGTGCCCCTGCACCAGCTGCTGAGAATTGCTTGTCTCACTGCTCTCGGGAACTGAGTGCAGTGGCATTTGAATTGATGGGAATGGTAGCACCTTAAATGAATTCCATAATGATGGGAGGTCAAATGTAGTTCCATTGGTACAGAGGTGAAAACATGATTTCTAGAAATGTTCATTTCAGTATGAATGATCTACTCCTAAATTAGCATTCACTCCTAGCAGTGGTTTTCAAACTTCCTATGTACACAATGCATTTTTCAGAGCCTCTCCTTTGAAGAAAAATAAATATCACCAAAGGTTCTTATCCAGGTGATATCATATGCATAATGAGTGTGACATTATCAGAATGTGTCAGAGACTTTGGGGAAGGTATCTGCAATTATCACAGGGTGCCTTGACCTCCTCAGTTTGGACCTGTTGTCTCAGCAGTCTTCATTCTGTTGTCTTTCTGTTCAAATATTCATCTCTTCTTGTTTACCAGTTTGGTTCTATGATCCTTAAGTATGCCAAAGAGCCTTATTCAGATGATAAAGGATATTCCCTTATCATTAAGTTTTTTCTCTAATGTGTCTTCAAGCATCTCTAACTTACTTATAATTAATATAGTATAAAACCTATCTAAATCCTGTAGTGTATTGTTTAGGGTATAATTAAATGAAATTTTGAACATGCTAAGCACAAACATTTTCTTTTTAGAGTATTTCTGCATACATCATTGGTTGAATAAATAAATATGGAATTTTGGACATAGAAGACTGATTTTACTTTTAATTATATATTACATTGTATTGAGAGGTAAAATAAAACTTATAATGACACCAAGGAGATTGAATGTTATTTTTGTAATAACTCTAGACATCGTGCAATCTAATCTTTTTAAAATTGGGGTAATTGAGGCTCAAAGACACAAGTCTACCAAGAGGCAAGAAATCCATTTTAATATATCTCTTAAATTTTAGAAAAAAACTTTGGATAAAAAAGAAATGTTTCTTTACTCTGATTTACTTGGAGGGTCTTATGACAAGTGAGTAGCAGAATCTTGTACATCAATGATAATTACCATCTCCCAACACACCTTCACATGAAAGGATGTGGAAAGATACTAGCTCTTAGTGTGATTTATATTTTTCCATGTCTTTATAAGCATATTATAATCCATTAAATTTCATAAAGTGTTTTGAAATAATTCCTCTAAACCTTTGTGTTTCTCAGGCTATTTGATCTTCAGACCAGTTCTGCCCAGCATCATAGAAAGACTAAGAGAGGGTACAGTTGATGCCTTATGCTTGGGTACTGTGAAGCCCAGGATTCCTTATGGACTTCCTGAACTAGAGTTCACATGGAAGAGAAGAGCAGGGTGCATGGAGATGTGGATGGTTGCTTGAGAGGCTCTAGATTCTTCAAATTCATGTCAATCCACTTTGGTTTTTACTTTTCTTTTTAAGGATTCCTTATTTAGATTTATTTATTTTATTTTACACACATGAATGCTTTACCTGCATATTTGTATGTGTGCCACGTGCATACCTGGTGCCCTTAGAAGTCAGAAGAGGGCATCAGATCCCCTGGAACTAGAGTATGAATGGTTATGAACCAGTGTATGGATGCTGGGAACTGAATCTGGGTCCCCTTCGACAGCAACACATGCTTTTAACTGATGAGCCATCTCTCCAGGCCCTTACTATGTGTGGATTTTGGACAAGATTTCCTGCATGAAAAATCTAGTGGCTATGAAAAAGTTGAACAAAAGTCTCTTTATTCCCACCCATCTAAGAAGCCAAAGAGTAGAAAAGGGACTACTGAGTTCATTTTCAGTAGTGACTTTGGAAGCTATTTCAGAGGTGAGTGTGAATCTCCTATATGACTTAAGCTCTCATACTGATGAGAGTTTTCCCCCAGTGTTCTAAAGGACAGATATTAAGGCCATTAACCAATTTTTAAAACATGTATATGGGAAAATCAAGTTTAGCTCTATTTAAGTAATACTTAGCTAAAACAAAGGGATTCACCCAGGAGCTAAAAATCAGATGAGAGAGAAAGGAGGGCGAGGAATGAAAACCTGCATGCATAGTTTTTTTTAAAGCTTTGGTTTTATCATTTGAAATATAAAATATACAATCCTCTGAATCAGTTTGGAAATTTAAAGATTAAAATATATGCATATTATGTAAGTGTATGCATTTGTTAATATAAGTGCATGCAGTTGTTATATAAGCGCATCTATTTGTTATAGAGAAGAATTCCAAATTATAAGGTAATTTGGTGAGAAATTGGTAGTGTTGTACACTATGCTATCAATGTTTGGAAGGAGTAAAGACAATAACCAAGAAAACTTCAACAGTGTTTAAAGGAATTAAAAAATAGTTTAGATTTTTTTTGGACTTTAGATAAATTAAGAGGTACTGTGACATGCTGTGAGAAATTAAAATATTCTGATATCTCTTCATTGTATGTAAATGACAAGATAAGTTTAACAGAGAATATTTAGAACTATAAATAAGATCTTCTAGGTAAGAATAACGTTTATGTCATGGGTATTGTTTTTTGTGATTTCTGCTTATTTAGTGCTGACTGAATAGTTCCCAATTTATTTGCTGGATTGCCCATGAGGGATTTGGCTAAGAATACTTTGAGGTATATTAAAGCACTGTTTGTCATTGATGACAGCGTCTATTTGGAATATATGATCGTATTTTCTTACTTTGTAGAATTGTGCTGCTTAAGAAATGTTCAACAGACGCAAAGAAGGTGAATAGTGTTTTGTGCAGAACAAAATGAATGTTCAATTGGCAGTAATGTTTCTTTTTAGTCAGGTCTAATTTTGTTCCAGGTGACAAACTGAGGTCCTTCAAGTTTAAGACAAAATGAGGATTATTTCTTTGTGTAACTTGGGTGATGTCCTTGTCATGGCTAGACCCAGATGCTAATATTCTGGTAATGTCTATCTTCTGTTTGGGCATCAACTCCCAGGAATTAGTAGTTCTGTTCTCAGGCTTCTGTATTAGCCACTTAAGCACCCAGAGGGCATCTTCCCTGTATAGGGGAGTCCTGGGAAGGCTGAGGTTAGATTGGTATGTCTTGGTTGATAAACCATTATTGAAATAATCACGGTGATTTAGAGATCAGTTGGAGTACACACAATAGGTCAGACAAACAATATTCAGATTGCCAATCAGAATATTTCATTACAAAGAAAGTGGAGTAATATAATCAGGCACACAAAATCCGACAGCATTCATAGGCCACATTGCTTTACTTCCTGTCTTCCCCCTTCTCTACATATCTAAGGAGACAGTATGCTAGACAAACCACACACATTTTAAATACACGTGAATTTTCTTAAAGCATGAATGGATGAGCTTCTCTTAGGTAAATTTGTCTAGTATTCATCATGGCTAGTATTTGGCAGTATAGGAAATAAGGAAGTTCCTATAAGAAAAGCATACCTCAAAAAGTGTATTGTTTATTGTTGGATGTAACAGGTAAGGCCTATATTTTCTTAATTTGTGAAGAGTATGTACTGTGGGAGTCCTTTTGTTGTCTTAGTCTGTAAGATGCTGATGGTTGACCACAGGACCCACCTGCCTGAGAACACCATCAGTGTACGTAAGAGAGAGTTAGATTTGGTGTGGTCAGCCCAGGGGTGACTCATGTTGGCTTGTGTATATTCGTACTGCTGTGGTACACTGTCCCTCACTTTGAGATGGCCATATGACTTCTAAATCAGACCCTAAGTGTAATTAAGTACTATCCTCAGCACATCTCTCCTTTAAGGACATTTTTATTCATCATGATTTAGAACATGACAATTGGGCAAGATTAAAGCAGCAAATTGTGCCTATAAAATAAACCCCTGAAAATAGCAAGGGACTGTAAAATTTTATAAAGGGAATACTGCACATGCCTCCAATCCGATAAAACTTTTGTGAGCTGGGAGATTAACTGTGAAATAAAAATAAGCCAATACAGTATGTGCCACATCCAGACTATAAACTGCATAATATTGTTTAGTGTAACTTTTATGTTCCCTCCCCAAATGACTCCTCAGTATCTTGAGAATATCCCATGCAGCACAGAATTAATTATCCTTCAAGGAAATTGGCTCAGGAGCCAGTGGGCTGCTCTGACAAGTGGAGAAAATTGGGTGACAGTACTGGAATGTGGTAGAATTTGTACTTTGAGGGAGGTCCTGTGGTTTCTCCTTTTGCTAAACTTGCTCCTTCATTGGCTTGTCTTGTGTTTATGTCTTATCTGTTGTAAGGGATGCAACAGATTTCCCAGGCTTTTGAAAGCTATCTGCTCCTCACTTAGAGTCCCAGGATTTTATGGCTACGTGGCATTTTAACTTTCATCAGCTCTAGCACCTCCTTAAAAAAGAAAACAAAAGAAATGGAGGTTTAAATCATTAAGTGGCTTGCCGGCATTCAGGTGGGAAGTGAAGGGCGCCTCTCTGGTCTCCTTCAGAGATAATCACACCTGATTGTCCTTTTGCATCATTACAACTGGAATACTGTAAAGAAACAAATCCCCCATTTGAACACATAAGAATTCAAAAAGATAATTTGGATTAATCATCTCCAACCTCTTTCACAATGGGAAGTCACTTGAAACATTATAGCACATTTCTTTTTCACCTTTGTCTCTATATATGAAGGAAATATAGACCTAACCACTTGCCCTAAAAAAACAGAGTATTTAATTTTACTAAAGCAATACCTTTATTGGGAAGTTTTTCTCAAGTGATTAAACACTATTAAAAAACATGATTTTAATTAATTTAAAATATTACCACTCTTTAAAAACACATTTCATTATTCTGTTATTGTTTTGTTCCTGGTCCAGAAACTAAGGTTGTTTAAGGGTGAAAAAAATACAACTTGGAGAGACATGAAAAATGGTAGAAGATTGATGGAATGTAAATTTTTTAATACTTTATGCTCATGGGTAGTTTTATGCGAGCAGTTGAATCAAATTATATGTGATAATATGTAATTTTATACCAAATAAGGTTAGATGATATTATTTCAATATTAAGATAAGTTTATTTTAGATTTCTTATACCTTGATTTTGCTGTACTCTGAAACGCATCCTAGCTTAGATCGATCTGTTTCTTTAAGAGACTGTGGACCTCTAGGTTGTCTATAACATTTATCTATTCTTTTATTAACATGTAATTTAGCTCTCTCTATCTAATCATATTTTATTTTTATTTTTTTGGTGATTTTTAAAAAAATATTTATTTATTACTTCAGGTTACAGCTCCATCACAGTGTCCTCTTTCCACCCCTCCCAGTCCCGGCCTCCCACCCTCTACCCCTATCCCTTCCATCCCACTCCTCTGGAGTGGAGTGTCCCTACATAACAGTCCGTGCCCCAGTTCAGCAGTCATATGAGGGCCAAGAGCCTCCTCATACACTGGGGTCCTACAAGGCATCACCACTATGGCAAAGTGTCTCATGGACAGGTAACAAAGTCTATGTTCATGTTCCCTTTGTTGCATTGGTTGTAGTATAGTTATCCTGTACTATATGGATAAAATCCAATATAAGTGAATAGATGCCATGTGTATCCTTCTGGGTCTGGGTTAGCTCACTCAGGATGAGCTTCTCCAGTTTCATCCATTTAGTTGCAAATTGCATGATTTCGTTGTTTCTGATAGCTGAGTAGTATTCCATCATGTAGATGTTCCACAGTTTTTTGTTTTTTTTTAATCCATTCCTCGGTTGAGGGACATCTCGGTTGTTTCTGGTTTGTAGCTATTACAAATAAGGCTGCTATGAACATATTTGAGGAAACTTCCTTGTGATTTAGTGAGGAATCATTTGGATGTATACCCAGAAGTGGTATGGCTAAGTCCCAAGGCAGAGCTATTCCAACTTTTCTAAGATATCGCCAGACTGATCTCCATAGTGGTTGCACAAGCCTGCATTCCCACCAGCAATGGAGGAGAGTTTCCCTTTCTCTACAACCTCTCCAGCATGTGCTGTCATTGGAGCTTTTGATCTTAGTCATTCTGACAGGTGTGAGATGGAATCTTAGAGTCGTCTTGAGTTGCATTTCTCTGTTGGTTAAGGATGCTGAGCATTTCTTCAAGTGTCTCCTTTGTGATTTCTCCTTTGTGAATTCTCTAATTTAGCTCTGTTCCCCATTTTTTTTATTGGATTATTTGATTTCTTGGCATTTAATTTCTTGAGCTCTTTGTAAATTTTGGATATTAGCCCTCTGTCAGATATGGGGTTGGTGAAGATTTTCTCCCAATCTGTAGGCTGCCGTTTTGTTGGAATGGCAGTGTCTTTTACCTTACAGAAGCTTTTCAGTTTCATGAGGTCCCATTTATTGATTGTTGATCTTAGATCCTGAGCTGTTGGTGTTCTGTTCAGGAAGTTGTCACCCGTGCCAATGATTTTGAGGGTTTTTCTCACTTTCTTTTCTAGTAGATTTAATGTGACCGGGCTTATGTTAATGTCTTTGATCCATTTGGACTTAAGTTTTGTCCAAAGTGATAAGTATGGGTCTAATTTCATTCTTTTACAAGTCAACATCCAATTGGACCAGCACCATTTGTTGAAGATTCTGTCCTTTTTCTATTGTACAGTTTTGGCTTCTTTGTCAAAAATTAGGTGACCATAGGTGTGTGGGTTCATTTCTGGGTCTTCAATTCGATTCCATTGATCCACTGGCTTGTTTATATACCAGTATCATGCTTTTTTTATTCTATTTTTTTATTACTATTGCTCTGTAGTATAGCTTGAAATCAGGGATGGTGAATATCTCCAGGTATTTTTTTTTTATTGTACAGGATTGATTTAGCTATTCTGGGTTTTTTGTTATACAATATGAAGTTGAGAATTGCTTTTTCCAGGTCTATAAAGAATCGTGGTGGTGTTTTGATAGGAATTGCATTGAATGTGTGTATTGCTTTTGGCAGGATGGCCATTTGTATTATGTTGATCCTACCTATTCATGAGCATAGGAGATCTTTCCATCTTCTGATGGCCTCTTCAATTTCTTCAAGGACTTGAAGTTCTTGTCATACAGGTGTAGGGAGTTAGATTAATACAAATTAATTAGTAAATATCTAGGGGTTTCTGATACAGTGTCTTAATTCGGGGCATGATGATCAACTTGGCTGTGACCAATTAGCTTATCAGCTTGTGGACTAAAAAACAGGAAACAGGAAAGACTTAATGGACTAGAGACAAAGTATTTGGCTTGGTATTGTTTTCAGCGGCTAAGTGGGCATAGCCCAAATTAAGCTGAAACAGAGTTCCACCTATTTAAAGACAAATCGATGGAAAAAGGAGCCCCCCCCCCATACTAGAGAGCTCTGATGCTATTGAGTCCTGATGGAGAAAGTGCTGGTGAACTGATGGCCAGATCTCCTTGAGGCAGAAAGAAGCTGGTGAGCAGAGAAAGCCTCAGCAAGACAGCAAAAGGCCAAGGACTAAACCCTGTGGCTCACCTTTTGCCTAGAGGGGTTTGACCTGTCCAAACAGTGGCCTAAAGGAAATTGTGGCTGGCTTTAAGGATTGAGGCAGAACAGCAGAGTTGCTAATGCAAAGGAAATAAGTTGGCCTACAGACAGCTGGGGTCTCCCAGTGAGAAGAAAGCCTCAAGCCTTATTTAAGGTGAGACTGCCATAGCCAATTCACCCTGACAAATCTACATCTCAGATATTCCAGAGAAAAGACTGCTAAGTGCATTAAAGGGTCTACCACAGAGATTGTGTTCCTGACGACTGAGGACCTGCCCCAGAGACTGTATCCTTCTAAAAGGTTATGAAAATAGTTGTAATAGTTATCAATAGGTTTAGTGGTTAGGTCAAAGGGGTTGTAGTCATTCATAGGGTTAGTAGTTAAGTGTTTATATTTTTATAAGTGAATATACTTATCAATAAATAAGTATTTAATAATTTTAAAAAGTTCGGTTACATACAGGTCTTTCACTTGCTTGGTTAGTGCTACCCCCAGGTATTTTATATTGTTTGTGGCTATTGTGAAGGGTGTTGTTTCCCTAATTTCTTTCTCAGCCCATTTAGTTAATTTGGCTAAGGGTTTGTCTATTATGTTGATTTTCTCAAAGAACCAACTCTTGGTTTCATTGATTCTTTGTATCATTCTTTTTGTTTCTAAGTTGTTGATTTCAGCCCTAAGTTTGATGATTTCCTGCCTTCTGCTCCTCTTGGGAGTGTTTGCTTCTTTTTTTTTTTTTTTTTTCCAAGTTCTTCCAGTTCTGCTATTAATTCACTAATATGAGCTGTCACAATTTTCTTTTTGAAGGCACTGAGTGGTATGAACTTTCCTCATAGCACAGCTTTCCTTGTGTCTCATAGGTTTGGGTATGTTGTGCCTTCATTTTTGTTGGATTTTAAGAAGTCTTTGATTTCCTTCTTTATTTCTTCCCTGACCCACTAGTCATCCACTAAAGAGTTGTTCAGTTTCCATGAGTGTGTAGGCTTTCTGTTATTTCTGTTGTTGTTGAAGTCCAGCTTTATTCCATGGTGGTCTGATAAGATACAAGGGGTTATTTCAATTTTCTTGTATCTGTTGAAGCTTGCTTTGTGTCTGACTATATGGTCAATTTTGGAGGAGGTTCTGTGTGGTGCTGAGAAGAAGGTGTATTATTTTGTGTTTGGATGAAACGTTCTGTTAAGAGTTTTTAAAGTCCATTGTATAAATAAGAATTCAAATATATTAGAGAAGTTAAATGAGTGACCATGTGTTCCATAATTTATAATGAATATAAGTATATCTAATACCTAGGTTCACTGATTATTGATGCTATCACTCCATATCCCATTTTATGCGATAGTTTTTTATCAGTATCTCCTGTTTCTCTATTAGCAAGAAGGTAGAAACTCTTTGAAGCCATACTTTTGTACTCTAAATAAGATCAAGGAGAAATATGATCAAGGGATCTTGGTTATATTCTCTAAAAATATTCACATTATTATACTTACTTGTCTCTACCTCAAAAAATTGAAGAAACCCAATCAAAGCTCAATTTGGCAAATAAAATTTTGCCTTCATGTTCTTAGTGTTAAGTTGGAAATTTCCAGCTTCCATAAATCTTCAGTTATCAGCAAGCTGGGAATACTTAATTACATAAAGAAGGCCACATGTTTGGAGAAATTGGAATATCACCTGATTGCATACGTTTCTAAGGAATATCCCTCATAAAGAAAATTATAACTTTATATTCTTATATTTCCATGCCTGCTTTTCTGGATGATGGTAGAAAATTTAATATTCCAGAAGGTTGCAGCCATTTATGAATCTTCATTTAGCTGTGAACTTGGAGAGTGACCGGATTTATTGGAAATTACTGTCATGAGAGCACTGGAATGCATGGAAAGAATTTGTGAAAACGACAAATTTGAATTGAAGTAATATTAATATGATAGGTTTTTGCAGAAAAGCAAACAAAAACCCTTGACTGTCTCTCTTGGAAATGCATAGATGAAATAAAGCAACTCCCCCAAATGCACACCTCAAAACCTCACTGATGGAGCGTTATCTATCTATCTATCTATCTATCTATCTATCTATCTATCTATCTATC
>CAJQZJ010034321.1:675047-686979 GCA_907164525.1 Lophiomys imhausi
TTTTTTTTTTTTTTTTGTTTTTTCGAGACAGGGTTTCTCTGTATAATAGCTCTGGCTGTCCTGGACTCACTTTGTAGACCAGGCTGGCCTCGAACTAACAGAGATCCGCCTGCCTCTGCCTCCCGAGTGCTGGGATTAAAGGCGTGCGCCACCACTGCCCGGCCGGCATTTAATTTCTTGAGCTCTTTGTAAATTTTGGATATTAGACCTCTGTCAGATGTGGGGTTGGTGAAGATTTTTTCCAATTTGTATGCTGCTGTTTTGTTCAAATGGCTGTGTATTTTGCCTTGCAGAAGCTTTTCAGTTTCATGAGGTCCCATTTATTGATTGTTAGTCTTAGATCCTGAGCTGTTAGTGTCTTCTTCAGGAAGTTGTCACCTGTGCCAATGAGTTTGAGGCTTTTCCCCACTTTCTCTTCTAATAGATTTAGTCTGTCAGGGAGCTCTTTATTTCATTATAGAATTGCTGTGAAGTGAAGATATCCCCCCCCCTTTATATCTAGGCACAAGATGTATAACAGAAAATGACAGGCATATCTCCTGTTCCTCTGTGTCTGTTACATGAAAACTGTGACATGTAAGCTGACTGCAGCATTATACTGAGACTTCCATGCTGTGATTTTACTGTATTCCTAACAGCATTGTAAATCTCTTCACACAGAGCAGACCTATTCTCAGGTACTTAATGTAAGACTTTCTCATCTGTCTTATATGTCAAATTTAGAGGAGCTGATGGAGTTTATTACTTTTTTTTAAACCATGAACAGAAATATAACAAGGGTCTGAATGGGAGAGAGCGATTTGTGATAGAGTAACACCCTTGTTGAAAACAACTGGAATTTTTTGGTGATTAGTTTAAAATTCTGTTTAAATGTGTCACAGTATATTTTAAGTCACAAAGACAGGGATAGGGGAAATTTTAGAGTCAGAAAAACTAAGAAAAGTTGAGTTAATGAGTCCTCCCTCCTTATACCTGGCTTATTCTGCTTTTGGGTAGGGACAGAAGCTGAGATGGGGCTCTGCCTAGTCAGACAGCAGCTGTGGAGGAAACAAAACTGGAGACCCCTTTGCAGCATCATGAAGAACAGTGAATAAATAAGGAAATAAATGGAGATCAAGATACTGCTTCTCCACAGCTTGTTTCCTGACATATGAAACTGAATAACAGACACAGCAACACAAAACAATGCAACAGCAGACAAGCTAAAATCTTCTGGAATGAGAAGTTGAAGAAACAAAGATTAGTTTTCAACCCTAGCAGGGAAAATGAACACGCTAGAGGTTCATTTGGAAGCCAGGTGGAACTATGTTGTAGGAAGAGCCTTTTAGACATGAGCTTAAGAGATCAACTCTGAAAAACAGAGAAATGCTCTCAGCAAGAATAAAATAACCTTGAGTTGTGATGGTTTTTAACAGTCTCTGGCATTCAAAGAAATACTGATAAATATCAAGTTGAGAAACTTGTTGATGGTATATAATGAGAGATAATCTAGAAGTTCATATTATTGGCCATATGATATGATTGTAAATTGACTGTGAGTGATGTGTTCAAGGAAATATGGAGAGGATGAACTTGGTGGTACACATGTGTAAAAGAGAGTTTGAGAAAGAAGCTTCATTGTAATCTTGGGGCCAGTCTGTGTTATATTGTGAGTTACAATCCAGCCTGGACTACAGAGTGAGACCTTGTCTGAAATATGAAAAGAAAACAAGAAAAGAAAATAGACAAGTTATGTAGTGACCATGGAAAAAGCATAGATACTCTAACCTGGGAAGAAAGTATGTTTAAATAATTAGCTAGAAATCAAGTAATATGGAATTCTAAATTTAACAGCAGATTAGACACATTCAGAAACAGATGCAATAAAAAATTGGGAGATAGCAGAAGAGAATATGAGCAACTGAGCAGAGAAAATGAACATAAATACAAAGCTGAAAAAGACAATAAATACAAGAAATGCAATGTAAATGCATTGAAGTTTTCTGAGTACTGGAGGAAAAGAGGAGATACTGTGAAAAATTCAATAGTCAAAGAAAAATGGCTATGTGTGCCTTGCAAAAATTCTAGAAGCTCTGTGCATTGCATGAAGAATAAATACAATAATACATCATGGCAAAATTAATAACAACTGATGGAAATATATGAAAGGAATGGGATGGGTACACAGCCAGATATAATGATGATTTATTATTTTCAGTCTAGCAACAGCAGAACCAATACATGATATCCTAATAGGAATGATGGAAGCCAGAAGATGATGGAATTATGCCTTAAAGTAATTCTTTAACAGGTGAAAACAAAGACAGCATGAACTCAGCTCAGACAGAACCTGAAGAAGTGTATTCTTGGCACACATGTGTCAAAATATATAGTGAAGGAAGAAGGGTGCTGGGAGATACAGAAGAAATATAAGAAATGTGAAATGAGAAATCTCTGGCCAAATACAAATTGGTGACTTACAAAGCTATGAGAGCCAAGTTTGTGATATTAAAATGTGTGTAGATTTAATATAAAAATACATTAGCAACAGAAACACATGCATTCTTCATCAAGTATTAATTAAATTAAATGTCACATTTTGTATTGCGGTGAGAAAGTAGTAGAAGTGATACTCTTTCATGTAGTTAGTGAAGAATATGCACTTTTTTTGACTATCCAGTAATTTACCAAGTTCCTAAGAACTTAATGAAAGAAAGAATAATAAATCATACCTCATTAATCTAAAAGAGAGAAGATATATGAATAACTAAGTCCAGTAGGGCATAAATGATAATATTTTATTTTAGGTACAAGTAAGTCATTGATAATAGATTAAAAGTATAATTTTATCTTAAGAGTCTGGTTAAGAGCTCTTCCAGAGGACCTGGTTTCAACTCCCAGCACCCACATGTCAGCTCACAATTGTCTGTAGCTCTAATTCCAGGGGATCTGGCACCTTCAAACATACATGCAGGCAAAACACCAATGCATATACAACTAAAATAAATAAATATTTAAAAAGTATAATTTTATCAAATGAAAGAGTAATTAAATGACTAAAATTGTCAGAATATATTAAAGATAATTCCAAATTCACTTAGTACTTTGAATATACAGGCATGAAAATATTAGGATAATGGTAAAGGTTCCCTTGAGGTAGTCAGCAAAAGACAATTTTAGGACTTTGTATCAGAAAACTGTAGTCTAAACTAAGAAACTCATTCACAGAAAAAGAGTTCTGTAACTTGTCCTTAAAATATGTGAACTGCCATCCAGTTGTTTCAGATAAGGCATGAACAGCAGACCAAAGAAACAGTCCTACCATGTCTGTCTTAATGAGAATATGTATTTATTGGAATTATGTGCAGGAGTATAGGGAGGTACTACATATAGGACCTATGACCGTGGGTGACTCAAAAGCAGCTGGGTAGTGGAGAAGCCTATCCCCAGTAGGAGTGACATCCATGAAAGCTCTCTTCCCATAGTTCCTCATGTGACTTTCTGGGAGTCTCTCCTGTCCCCAGTAATAATTAGTACTTACATAATGCTGGGGAGGGATTTGTGAATGTTATGCTTCAGGAACTTTCTGACTCTGGTGACTTTCATTTACTTCTTAAGTCTTTATTTTATATTTATTTATTTACTTTTTTTTTGGGGTTTTCAAGACAAGGTTTCTCTGTGTACTCCTGGCTATCCTGGAACTCACTCTGTAGACCAGACTGGCCTTGAACTCACAGAGATCCACCTCCCTCTGCCTCCAGGAGTACTGGGATTCAAGGTTTGCGACACCATGCGCAGCTTAAATTTTTAAAGTTTCACACATTTCCTGATTCTGAAGGAGTTTTTCTCCTTCAGGAAGTAGTAATTCCACTGGCAGAGATCTCTACACAACAGGAATGGTACACAAAGCAAACAGCACTGAATGAAAACAAGTAAGATAGAAATACACGGTTATAGTAAGTGACTTACCCATACCTTCTCTTGTCTCTCTAAGTCAGGAAATTCGTTGAGGATTTGAAAAACATACTCAACGAACTCTGGCAAACACTTGCCAGGATACTATACCTAACTACAAGAGCAGTGACACAACCATTCAGATCATTAACAGAAATGACCATATTAGTTTATAAAGCAAACCTTGGCAAATATCAAAAGTTTAAGTTTATTCATATTCTATGATTACAAAGATGCAGAACTATATAACCCAAAGGTTGACTATAAAAAAGGCACAAGTTGCTTAGAAATTGAATGTTATTTTCTATATAATCTGTCTCAAAAATGGTATCACATTGTTAATTAAAATTCTTTGACTTAGATGTTAATGAAGCTGTGATACTGGGAGTTGCAGGATGCAGCTAAAGCAGCAAATAAGAGAATCTAGAGATTAAAATTTATATTCAAAAGGGATAGCCAATTAAGTGACATTCCTCTAAGCTTCCAATTTAAGTAAAAGAAAAGCACAAAATATAGACATTAGGAAAGAATGATGATAAGGTCACAAATTATTTAAAGGGAAAACACATTTTTGATAGAAAAAATTAATAAATACTGAAGTTGATTCTTTACAAATATTCATAAGTTTAATAACAATACTAATTAAGGAAAAATAATTACTAATGTCAGAATTTAAAAAACAAGATAGGACAGCATTGTATATCCTAAAGTCATAAAAATATATAATATACATGAATTAGAAAATCAATATGAGTATATTAATACCCAGAGAAACAATGTTTACTGAAAGTAACAGGAGAAAGAAAATCATGATTTGTTGTTTAAAATCTTTCCACAAAGGCAGTTACAAATCCAAATGAACCTTCAGAATGCTTTCTGTAAAAGAAGTAGGCATTATTCACTTCAAAAATGATTGATGAAAAAGAAAGAACATCAGAATGTTCACTGAATTAGTAACCTAAGCATTATTATGTGTTATAAAATAACACATTATTAAAAATTATTAAAAACACCTTAAAATATACCAAAATTTGAATATCATTTTTGCCTGGAGAATGTCAGAAACAACAATTCTCTACAATTTTAGTCTACACTAAATTTTACACTACATTTTACACTTGTGAACAAAGGTATAAAGAGTTATATTTCAATTTTATTTCACTAGTAAAAGGTTTTTTGATAACGGTGTGGTAATGGATTGCACATTATTTTGTCATTCAGAAAATCCAAATTCTAATTTGGGCTTTAATTACTCATGAGTAGCCAAGTCATCTAAGAAAGGAGTAGTTTGGGCCTAAAAAATAAGATGCAAGATAAATGTGATGATTAATGTGCTTTCTGTTCTGTCTCTGAGATGCAATAAGCCACCTCTGAAAGAAGGAAGACATGGAAGTTATAACAAGCAATCAGGTGTCATAATTGTCATCAACCCAAGGAACTTAGGAAGTCATCACTGGAGGGAGATAACTGGCCATTTCCTTTATGTGGTGATGTTCGTTGGTGCCTTTCAGAAGTAGTGGCTCATACTTAGCAAGTGGGAAAGTCTGCAGACACCAGAGCCAACAGTTGGTCACAGACTGAGGGATGCCCCTGTCACTCAAATACTTCTCCACATGTTTTTAGTATTATCTCCAGCAGACACACTTCCCACATTCCACACAATTCTTTCTTTTCTCTTAAGGGTTTATCATGGGGCTGTAGAGATGGCTCAGTGGTTGAGAACATGTAATGCTCTTGTAGAGGAGTAGGCTTAGTTATCAGCATTTATTCCAGGCAGCTCACAAGTGCATGTGGCTCTACAATCATCTGCTTATGCAGGCACTTGCACTAATGTGCACATATCCCTCCACCTACTGAAAACCTTAAAAAAAAATGTACCAAGCCGGGCATGGTGGCATATGCTGATCTCTGTGAGTTCAAGGCCAGCCTGGTCTACAAAGCGAGAGTCCAGGACAGTCGGGGCTACACAGAGATACCCTGTCTCTAAAACAAAACAAAACAAAACAAAATGTACCAAATTTCAAATATCATTTTTGCCCTGAGAATGTCAGAAATAACAAGTCTCTTCAATGTTAGTCTACACAGGATCTCGAACTAACTGGTCAACAGACACGTTTTAGCCTATATGATTCTACTTAGGAATTTTATTTTGAATATAGTGACATGGAGTTACTTCTACGGTTTCTTTTAACTTGTGTCTGTCCATTTCTCTTTTTGCAGCTTCTACCTAAAAAGATTTGATAGGGTCTTTAATTTGATGATTTTTTTTCAACTTCAGAAAAATAGATTTGCACATAGAACTAATTCATAATATTAAAATTTTAACTTAAAAAGAAAAATAGATTTGCCTTCTAGTCAAAGCCACTCATACTGCATTTTTTTCTATGATAGACTTTCCATTCATTCTATTCTCAGTCTTCTGTTGTATATTGTAGCTAGTTTTTACCAGGACATACAGGAGTTCATCTAAAAACACATTACTAAGTTGTCCTCTTTAGGCACGCTTCATTTTCTAGTGTCAGGATTAGTTGTGTTACTTTGATCAATGATTTCTGTCTCTGTCTGTGGGAGGTGACAGACTTGGGAATGTCAGGAAACAGCTGTGTAGCATATACCTTTGAAGGAGAGAAGGAAGTGGTGAGATTTTGATAAATTGGTTTGAGCGTGTCCCTTATCTCCCTGCTGGCAACTCTGTCTGATGGTTCCAATAGAAAACAGACTAGTTCACCAGGCTTCAGAAAACTATTTTGCTCAGATCGAAGGAGGAAATTCACATGAGGACTTAGGCATTAATTTATTTTTTTGTCGTTTTCTAGGTTATATCTTGAGTGATATTTATATTTTGTTACTTATTTGCATTAATTAAAGTAGTTATTATTCATTAGAAAACAATTGATCAGTGTAGTTTATGCAATGTAATTGTTTCAGGTTCTGAGTCACCTTTCATTGTCTGCACATTCGCTGATGTGCTGATGTACTTTTCTTCTTAAAACATTAAATAAACAAGAAATCAAGTGTTTTTTTGATATTTATCTTTATACTAAAAAGACTCAGATTCAGACATGAACTGTTATCTTCTTAATGTAAAGGTTCTAGAGATTTGTTTCATCCCAACAGTAATTATTACCAGAGTTTGGAGGCAAATACCTTGTCCCTGAGGGCCCCCACAAATTAAGTGGGACCACTGGTTTCAATATGTAAATTAAGGAGATGAATGGTGAAATTTAGAGAAAGGAAATTTAGCTTGTGTGGTCTTGGAAAGAACAGACAAAGGAATTCATTGACTCTAAATTCAACTTTAAGTGGCTAGAAAGGCCTTTGAGATTTCATTGTAAAGGGAAGGAAAAGAGAAATTTGCATGTGGCTAACATGGTGACATCTTGGTAAGGGCAGAGGTCTGACTGACCATCCAGTTGTGGTTTTGCAAATGGTTCTGGTGACCACTTGAGAGGACCCCTCTGGTCTGATCAAACACTCTGCCCTGGGAGACAGCCTCTGCATCCTGGTGACTGAATTCACTGGGTGGCAATCAGCTCTGTGAAATTCCCTTTGTGTGTGGGTAGTCACCATCTGTGGTTGTAAAGATGTCTATTGATTATTCTCCATATCCCTAGAACCCATGGTAACTGCAGAAGAGAGTGGCTCAATGTTGGGGGTGGACAAAACTTTAAGAAGATGAAGTAGAGCCAGAGAGGAGAAAGTGAATCAAGTTAGACCAGTCATGGGTGCCTTCTTTATACTTTCAATTTTTTCCTGTTATTTCAACACAATTTTGATGACTATTATTTTACATTAACAAAATATTGTTGCCAACAAAATGATAGTTTTCCTTATTCCTTTCTCCAAAGGATAATGGCCCAAGATGGCTTTTATTTACCTATTTCCTTATGCCATCTATACTACCCCAAATATTTTTTCCAAATGTTACCCTTTATCACCTCCCTATTTCTATTTATTAGTACGTTTTCTATGATAGTTCAACACAATTAATCTTCTTTATAGGTGTCTGCAGTGCTTCCTGAATCCTTTTTCAGCTTAGAGTGAAACTACAAATTAATTAATTAATGTAGTTATTAGTAAATATAAACTGTAAGATTAGGCTGGCGGAGTAGCTGGCAGCTTGGCAGAGGAGCGGGCGGCCTGGCCCGCGTGCCTTAACAGGTTGCCCAACTTATCCTGGAGAAAGAGCCTTGGGACGAAGGGTGGCCTACACAACCTGTAACCTAAACTCTGTTAATTAATATAAGTTGTTATATTAGGCCAGTAGAATTACCAGCAGCTTGGCAGGAGTTTCACCTGGGCTTGAGGGGAGTCCGGGAGTCTGGAAGTCCAACAGCCTGGGACTGCTAGGACTGAGGGCCTATAAACTGCCACAGTCTTTTCCCCAATAATTAAATACACCAAGACCCTTTAATGTTTTAACGCTTAACCCTTAGCTGGACAGACTCAATTAGCTAATCTAAGTTAACCCAGATCACCTAATCCCAAACTGCCATGTGCCTGCCATTACCTTCCAACATTCTCCAGACGTCTGTCTCCTTCTGTGACTCCCGGCGGAAAGCCAGAGAGTCTCTGTGTGTTCCCAGGGTTCCTGTTCTAATCTCAGGAAGTCCTTCCTTCCTATACTCTTTCTGCCCAGCTAATTGGCCATAAGTGACTTTTATTAACCAATAAAGAGAATGCCTCAGAACGGTCGGTAACCAGATCTCAGCATTGAATTCAACCTATTAGAAGCAATGATATTGGGCCTTCCCTTAACATTAGAGATTACCAGCTCCCGAGAGTATGAACTAAGGTTCATATTCAATGCCATATCTTTTATCCATCTTTTATTATATCATCTTCCTCTTTTAAAATATTTAGTTTTGACATACTTGTTGGTTCAGAATACTTTTTAAAAACCATTTTGCCTCTTCAGGCTTGCAGAGGGTGCCCCTCCTGCTCATCACAAGTCTAAGGCTGTGTCTTCTCCCTTCCTCACTGAGGAACTTACCTTGGCTAGTGGGAGGTTCTTGAACTGCAGCCCCTCTGTGTGTTTTCCTGGAGGTCCTTTGACCTCATTGTTGGGACTGACTACCTGATCCTCACTATCTACATGGTAAACTTTCTCTTTTGTCTGAATGTTTATAATATCTATGTATTTTTCTGTATAAAGCCTTCAGAGATTTCAGTGGGACATATACAGAATTATGTCTGTCTCCATGAATCCTGCTGGAACTTACTACCCTGCCCAATTTTCTTTTCTCCTTTATATTGTTTCGAGTCTGCTTCCTCATCTCTTAATGTTTTCCTTGGTGACATCCATCACACTTTTGTGCTTTGCAATATTCCCTGAAGTGAAAGAATCATTGAGACCACTTTTGTGGTCTCCATAGTTAACAGTTTTCTGAACTTCAGTTGCTTGATTAAATTTTCAGCTCCAAGAAATGCATGCTCAAGTTCCAGGGTCTCCCTGCTTGAATCTCCAGAAGTCCTGTCATTATTGTACTTCATCTTGATTTTCTTTGTTCTTCGAGGGTTTTGGGTGTACCACACCCATCTTTGGATGCTTGGCTTTGCAGGAAGGCAGGTATTGATTATTTTCTGAATCACCAGGATCAAAGTTTGGTTATTGAAATATTCTTAGAAGTAGACATCTTGTATTTGTATTTGAAAATAAGAGGTTTCAGCCGGGCGTTGGTGGCGCACGCCTTTAATCCCAGCACTTGGGAGGCAGAGGCAGGCGGATCTTTGTGAGTTCGAGGCCAGCCTGGTCTACAAAGTGAGTCCAGAACAGCCAGGGCTACACAGAGAAACCCTGTCTCGAAAAACCAAAAAAAAAAAAAAAAAAGAAAATAAGAGGTTTCTTATATTGTGGTATATTCAGATATATTTATCCTTCTCAGGTCTCTGATGTGGTTGAAGACTACATAGTTAAATTTTAAGTTGTTTAGGAATTAAAAGGATGTTCTAGATCTAAGAAGGTATTTTTAAGTTGGTAATGCAAATTAGGGTGGAAACTGAGGTATAGAACTTTAAACTCATTGAGATAGCTAGATAATAGAATAAGATCAGTTGCCAAATACATATGGACTGGGCATTGGGAATGTATGTTATACCATGTACTTTTTATAATTGTGGTCTAATTATTCTTATTGTTTTGTATTGTATTTATTGTTATAAGAAAAAGAGCCTTTTATTGGACTAAAAGGGGGAGGTGGGAGGGAAGATACACTTTAAATTTTTTAAAGGCAGACAGGAAGGTGGGGGGAAGAGGGTAGAAGGGTGGGACCTGGAAGGGGAGGGGGGACTATGATTGAGATGTAACTTGAAGAAATAAATAAATGTAAAAAAAAAAGAGGTTTCTTATATTGTGGATAGCAGACAAAGGGGCAGTGGTTAAACCACCCCTCCTCTGATAGTAGGAAGGTACTTCATAATCATGTCTCCTTCCTCCTACCAAACCATGAGGGATAAGAGATAAATCCTTGATTAATTCCTTTATGGCGTTGTAGCTCTCAGAATGATCCAAAAGTCAAGCTGCTTTACTGGGCTTTATAATATTCCATTAGTATGTTTTATACAAGGCTCTGAAGTTCTCTGGCACTTGAAGAAAATTGACTTCAAGTTCTGTTCTTAGGTACTTCAGGAGATGCTACATCCTAGTGGATTCATAATAGCAGCTGCAGTCTTTAGAGTGACAGATATTTGATCTGGTAGAAGAGGACAAATAGTATAGGTGACCATGTTTTTATATTTGCTCAATTCTTTAGTAAAAAAATGAATAATAGCTCATAATTTAATGTATCAGCTTATTACTGATTCCATTACATAGATTTGTGTGCGTGTGCATGTGTTTAAGTGTGTGTATGTGTGAGTATCAATGTGAACTTTTGTGTGTGTGTGGAGTAGCACACTCACTTCTGTGTATGCATGTAGAGGCTGAATATTGATGTTGGATGTCTTTCTTAATGGCCCTCCAGCCAATGTTTTAAGGCAGGCTCTCAGAGAAAAAGTGGAACACATCAACGGCTAGACCGTCTGGCCAATTCACTCTGAGGAGCCACCTGTTTCTTCCCTCCTCCCCACGCTATGGTTAGATATTCCTGCCTCTGTGCCCAGCTTTTATGTGGCAGCAGAGAATCTGAATTCAGGTTATCATACTTCTGCAGCAGCCACTTTACTGAGATGAGCTACATCAGAGGTGATATCCCCACCACTGAAACCATCTGGCCTTTTATGATTATTTTGCAGATAGGAGTGATCAGTGCAATACTGCTTATACTATAAAACTTTCTTTGCCTACATAAAAGCCAAAGGACTGGAAGTAAATACCTGACTCATGTTGGGTCAGATAGAGTTGCTGTGCTTAAGAGTGAGAATTAAAAAAAAATTTTATTCATTAATTTAGTTGTTCATTTTATATTCCAATCACAGCCCCACTCCTTCCTCTCCTCCCAATTCCACCCTCCCACCCACTTCCTCCACACTACCTCAGGTGCCAGCCTGCCCTGGCACATCAGGTCATATCAGGACTAATTTAAAGATCATTGGCAGCCCCTAGGCTAGTGAAAACTGAATGCTGGCTAAGTTAGATGTCAAGGATATGAGACAAGCATCTCTATTATCCCGAAGAGAAGCCAGGACTCATTTGCACAACTGTGAGAGAAGCTGAACTCAAGGTTAGTAGAGTGACATAGGCAGACAGTTCTCCTGCTGCCTGATGGTCTCTTGTGTTTGGGTCTGGTCTTTCCTTTTGTACTCAACTGCATTTTCTCTTCCCGAGATTCATGGGCTGGCTTCTACAAGGTAACACATTCTGCCTATTATTTTGTATATTTGCAATAGTTTATGTGAGTTCCTGTGACTTGAATTTGAAGGCTCCCTAAGACATTTGTTGCCTAATTAGCAATGTGAGAATGTATAGAATATGAAAATGGAAATGTCATGGAAAGAAAAACCAAAACAAACAGACACAGATCCTGGAGGTTTGCTGGCTCTTACATGGATCCCTTCATCT
>CAJQZJ010034321.1:686989-708427 GCA_907164525.1 Lophiomys imhausi
AGTATTTCTGTATGCTCTAACAGTTCCTTATATTAAGCCAAGACTTTTAGTCTCATGTGCAATTCATTCCATTCAGAAATTGAAGCACATATTTTAGCAATGTATTGTTAGATATTGGTTACATTTGAGAATCAAAGTTTTTTTTTTTAAATTTCTCCCCTACAGTTAGAATTAGATAGGAAATAGGAAAAAAGACATCAGCTACCATGGTTGTCATTTGATGCTTAGCCTCCTCCTCCTCATCAACATCCTCTTATCTAATCAGTCTCTTTTATGACAAAAAATATGCTACTTTTTCCCCCCTAAAAAGTATCTCTGGAGAAAAAAAAATGGCTGCCACTTGAACAGTTTCTTCCTGTCTTATAGCCTAGAAGATAGAAGATGGCACAAAGTCATGTTTCCTTCAAAGCCACAATGTTAGGGCTTCAAAAGCAATGGGAAAAAGGCAGATGTTCCTCCTTCGAATCACCCCTGTGGTCATTTGCTTGAGATAAAGTTAGAGAAAGCAAAACAAAGGCATTCCTTCTGTGCCTAAGCTTTCAGTCATGGAAATGAATGCCACTCTGTATATTTCAACAGAAGAAATGATAATATAGTATGTAAGTAATTGGAAAGGCTACAAGAGCAACCCTGAGCATGATGTGCAAAGGAGTGCATAGGGAGCTTGGAGAGACCACAGGAGGACATGGGATAGTTATCAAGGCAAATGTACCTGCCAGTCACCAGAACAGGATGAAAATATATATGGACAGGGCTGCTCTGCCCAGAGATGAACTTTGGAGAGGAGCATGTTTCAGATGTTCCCTTTGCCACAAGAAACACTACACAAGACAGCAAGCAGGACAAACATTTGGGTTTTTCCTTTTCTTCCATGCCCAGTACTCTTTATAGAGTCAGTCTACCCAGAATCACTAAGCAGTTGTCCCCTTTTTCTAAGATAGAGAGTAGGGGCAAAACAAGCTCAGAGAACAAGCAAAGAAACTCTACTTGAAATAGTTCTTGAAACCTTGGTAGTTTCTTCGTGTTCTCAAGGGAAGGACAGAGTTTATCTTGGTTAGTGACTTTTTAAAGCACATGTTAGTAATATATTTCTTGGAGATCTGACAAAACAAATATGTAACAGCATATCTATATATCTGTATGTCTGTCTGTCTGTCTATCTATAATCTATGTATCTATCTATGTATCTATCTATATATCTATCTACCCATCTATCATCTCATCTATCCATCTGTCTGTCTGTCAGTCAGTCTGTATGTCTATCTATCTATCTGTGCTGTTGGAATCTAGAATGTGGAATACAGATGAATGTTTAATAATTGTAATCTTTATGCCCAGTAAATAAAGAATCATTATATCTAAATATTTCTTTATGTGTCATGGCAACTTCATATTACAGTGGTTTGAAAGAATGAGGATGTCTCACAATGTAGAAAGTTATTGGTCATTAAATGATTTCTGGCCAAGTATCAGACAATTCTTGGAGGGTTGTAGAGAGGATTTGTAACAGTACAATTTTCTGTTTAGTGTTGACACATGTTTCATCTTTATTTCTCACAGTACAGTTGAACAGTGGGGAAGATAACAGCTTCCAACAACAGTCTGAAAACCTAAAGCTCAAATGCATGTGGCGGCCTCTTCATATTTTACTTGACTTGCAAGTGGTGGGAGAGGCACCTGAACTCAGCACTCTTGATTCTTCTTACGCTGTGTCATTACTAACATGGTTTGAGGTCTCTCTGCTCTACTTTCACTATCCCTGCTTTAGGTAGGTTTTGCATCTTTCCATTGGGGTCCACATTATGCACTGTATCTGCAGAATGTGTGTGCCTTTCTGACTTTGATTACTGATGTTCATTAGTAATGACGTCACATCAAGATAGACTCAGGTAATGGAAATACCATCTGACCTCTGGGAAGTCAATTTCCTGATACACAGCCCTGTTATTTCTTTCAGATCCTAGAGTTTTTTCCCTGATCACTATGGCCATGACTTCCTGCATGATAACTGGTACAACTATGAACTGAATTTTAAGTATTATTTAAATTCAATCAATGGATATAAATTAAAATATTATACATGACTAACAGATAATATTTGGACAGTGTGATTGTAGAGTAAAAATAGGAAACCATGATAAGTTATACCTAGTCACTTTTAACATGTACAGGGTACAGTATCTGTAGAGGTCTAATCAAATTTGGGTACCATTTTGTACTAGATAAGATTTGAACTCCAGATGACTATTTGCTGTAGATGTTTGTCTTGTAAATTTTCAAGGTTCAGCTCATCTTTGGCATTTACCTACAAGCCACCAGCACTCATCCATATGTGCCAACTAAAGTGTCTCCATTTGTTGCAAAACAGTCTGTGGAGATTACAGTAGCCTGGAGGGAACCGTGGTGGAAGCCACAGGTGTGGTGAGTGAAAGTAAAGTCGCTCAAGGGTTGGCGTGTGTGGTAGAAGGTCCTTGTGAAGACTGGGAATATGAATGTGGCCAGATATCAAGGAGTTTCTGGCATCTGTGATGCATAGAGGATCTTGTAGGCAGGATAGAACTGGGAGAAACTTTTTCAGTGGGATTCTGGAATTGGTTTTGTTGATTCCAAAGACAAGCTTGAAGTGGGATGTCTCTAACAAGATTCACAAAGTGAGAAAACAAGTCAGGCGGTGTTTTTGTGTTAACATTATTGAGATGTACACTTACTTAGCAGGGGAAATACCTTGATGATGAAGGCTAAGTTATACACTGCCCTCCAGATGTACTGATTCCTACCATCTCCTCAAATACGGAAAGCCCTACTGCATAATTTGTGAAAGTAGGGGAATGCATTTGCTCTCTCCCATATTGAAAAAAAAAACTTTATTGAGATGCAAGTGAGATGCTTATCAGGTAAAAGGTGCTTGCTGTCTGAGAGTAACAACTGACTTTGATCCCTTGAACCCACATGAAGGTGGAAGGAGAGAACCAACTTCCCGAACTTGTCCTCAGACCTCCACATACATGCTATGGCACACAAGTCTCTGCGATCACACATTATATACACACAAAATAATAATAATAATTTAAAAATATTTAGATACTCCAAAAGGATAGGGTAGTGGATTTATATGGAGACCAGAATACTGGGTGATGGTTCTCACAAAATTGTCAGATTAAAGTTACCACCTTATATCCATCACTACTTTGCTGCCTTTCTCCTCTTCCTAATGGACAACTGTATGGTCATGAGTTTAACAAAAACAAATAAGGAGAAAGAAATAAAGGAAAGGTGTAAATGGTCACAGAGAAGTGTAGTCAGGGTGAAGAAAAGAGAAGACAGAGAGGAGGGAGCAGAATATGACTCATCTCTAGGGCTTTGTCCTAGGACAAAAACAAAACAAAACAAAACAAACAAGCTAACAAAAACCACGAAACCTGAAACAAGACCAAGCAAACACTCCAGGAGTTAGAAAGGTGAACGGAAAGCTTGAGCCTTGAAAGAACATCAGGAATGTGTAAGCATGGCAAAGGTTGCCAGGCATGGCAGGATAGCCCTGTAGTCACACCAGCTCATGTGACCAAAGCAGAAGTCAGCCTCAAACACTTTTAGGACTTTGAAACCAACCTGGTACCATAGCAAGACCCCACCTCAAAGATAATAAACAAAATGAAAAGTGAGCATACATGAGTAGATATTTATGATCACTTCATTAACCATATTCTTTTATATCTAATAAACAAATCATAGCATTATAAAAGTTCCTTCATTAGTCAACTTTCTGGAGTGGGTGATCCTGGCTGGTCCATGACATTTTTGCCTCTGTTTTCTTCATAAAATGAAAGCTTGGTTAAAAAAAAACAAAACAAAACAAAACAAAACAAAAAAAACAGTCGAGCACATTGCTACTATTAAACCTTCTGCTCAACTTCTGCCTCTTGGCTTAAATGCTGGTCATTTATTGCTTCTACAATAATTAATCCAGGTTATTACTTTAATTATATGTAAGTAACAAGGAATACATATGCTTTGATATTTTAATTTTCACTGAAGAGAATGAAGATGTTAATTTAAAGTTGTTAAACAGCCAATAAAATTAGCCATCATAAAGTTTAATATTGTTGCCTTAAACTAATTAAGCCATGTGTTTCTGAACTTTATTCATTTTTTTTCCTCCTAGCAGATGGTCTTTCCACCTGTCTTTTTCAAGGCTGCAGCCAATACACCTTTTATTAATGTTTGTTGCTCATTTGAAGCAAGGCAGACCTTTAACAAGACACTATGTGTGATAGTTTGAATGAAATGTGTCCTGGTGTGTCCTCACAGCAATACAAACTAGACACCTCACTTCTACAGCATTGTATATGTTGTATTTTATTCCATTACATTTTCTCAAGTGCCAACTCATTTTAAAAAGCTTTTTAAGAGGACATCATCCCTTCCCTCCTTTTGCTCTTCCCTCCCCTCTATTCTTCTACCCCATCTTTCTTTTATTCACATTATGATATTTATTCTTCTATGCTTCATTGATTCTTGCCTTCCAGGTGGTTGCAATTAACTAACCTACTTCAGCCAAGACAAGATAAAATGAAGAACTAATTATCGATTAAACATGTCATATCTTTTTTCCTTGAACAAACTTGTAATGTGAAAAGCCTGAATTTTTTTTGCTGGAAAGAGTAGATAAAAAAATGTGGTCTCCAAATGTAACTGCTGTAATTTTATAGGGCAGAGAGGTTTCCTCTTAGTGATTCTCCCTCAGTGTCTGCTTTTAACTGACAAATCCATTCTGATTGACAGAAGAGGTCTATCCCTCAGAACTAAAAATGAAATACTAGGGTTTTAAAACATGGGTGGAAATGGACACTTATAAAGTATTTGTGAAGGAGCCCCGAATTGTTATGAAGAAAAATGCCTCGCAGAAAATAAATCTGGCCAAAAGGAAAAAAAAAAGTACTAACCCATGTCGTATTGTTCGGAAGAGCGCTGTAGAGCTGTGTCACCCCGACTTCACCAAAATCTGATAGTGAAGGCTTTAAGTGTGCCTTGAGCATTTTCAGACTGTACTGAAAACACACTGCCACACATTTCTACTGTAGAATTAATTATTCTCAGTGCTTATTTGTTTGTTTGTTTTTTTTCAGAAAAATTTAGTTGACCAAAACCAGAGATGTAGGTTAATTATGTCATCAGCACATCAATGAAGAAATATAACTAATGGGAATAAGGGGCTTAAATCATTGGAAGGTCTCCAACACTGAAGACCATCTAAGTATTATCTTTGCACTATTTTCATTGTAACGTGTACAATGTGAGTTCAAATGTATATTGCCAAGCAGCTGAAGCCTGTGTAACACAGTTAGAGACACATACAGAAATTGACATCTGTCACTTGTTTTCTCTGAAAATCTTTAGCCATGTAACGTTGTCAACTCCACAGAGGACATGGTTGAGATTTTTAAGTAAGAACAAAGTAGATGTCTCCCAACCTGTGTTTTGTAGAAGAAAGTAATGAGATACTGGAATGTTTGGTTAGATTTTCATTTTGGGGGGAAGGTCTGCAGGCATCTTCTTTTCTCTTGCCAACATAGTCTTTTGAGGAAAGAATAAAAAAGGGGTTGAAAAGAAAGAAACAAAATGAATACAGGAAACTGGCTGTGTTCAGCATTGCATTTAATAAGCTAAATAATGGCTTCATTACACTGAACAGCTGGAGAAGAAATGAGAGGAGGTGAAACATGCATGTGAGGAAGGTAGGAAGTGTAGTGAGCTTAGAGCTTTTTTATTTTATTCCGTAGGCAACAGTGAGCCACTGAAGGTGGACCGGGGAAGTCTGATCAGAGTTTACCTTCAGAGACTCAAGGAAGAAAGTCAAACCATCCAATGGACTGTGGTACAAAGGGCAAACCATTTGAAACTGCGAGGGATTTTTGTTTGTGTGCATGAAAAGAGTTCTGTGCACACCTGGATTCTGCTGGGAGCAAAGGGCTAGTTGCTAGTTACAGAATCAAAACAAAACGGCTGCAGCTAGGAGAAACATCCTGAAAGCTGGTTCTCATGAAAGCCCCAGATGCTATCATTCTTCATAATGCTTACAGATCAGTCAGATCAGGGTTGGACCATGGCCTTTTTCTTTTTTTCTTCTAGATGTTTTCTGTGCTGCTGAATTGGTATCTTTCTGAAGCTAATGCTGCTTGGCTCTGTAACCTCAGAATGTTTGAAGTTTGATTGTATTCTAGGGAGACTCTACTAGGATCCCCACCTTGGCCAAACACAAGCTTTAATTATAAGGAGTCCACCTGTCTATCAGCCTCTCAAAGCATTGCTTCTGACACTGGCTGTCAGTGTACCTCGTGGGCAGTGTAATTGCTTGTTAGTGTACATCCCGCCGTGGAGGGAGAGACAGAACAACAATCAAAGGAAAAATGTTCCTTCCTCTGTCCCAGATAAACCAGAGTCCCCAGTAACTCACTACCTTGTTACTTCTTTACAGAGTGATCAAGACTGAATCATCCTCTCTCTGTCTGTCTTCTCGCAAACATCGAGTGCCCACTGTGTGACAGGTGCCATACAAGATGCTGGCACTGTGGGACGGAGGGACAGAACTTTCACAGTGAAATGTAGAGGGCCAGGTGTTTCTAGGGATAATTATTTCTGTCTTTTCTTTCGGAATAAATTAAGTCCATCCAATCTTAGGGTCCATGACTTTCATATGTTCCCGTCTCACCTCGTTCCCTTCTGTCTTGATATTCCAGTCCATTGCTCCCGCTTCTGAAAGCATCATGCCTATGAGGTCCTCTGCATCTCAGAGTTGTCCTGCTCTCCTTTCTGATAGCACCTTGAACACACCCAGGTCTCCTTTTCCAAGGTTCCATTTTTTCCTTCTTTGTGAGGAAATCATCTCTTTATTTGCTCTGGCTTTCCTCCACTAGTTCTTCAGAGTTTCCCTTGGAATATTACTTCCGTGAAGAAGCCTAGGTCATCCTCTGAGACACAATCAT
This sequence comes from Lophiomys imhausi, assembly GCA_907164525.1. Taxonomy (NCBI): domain Eukaryota; kingdom Metazoa; phylum Chordata; class Mammalia; order Rodentia; family Muridae; genus Lophiomys; species Lophiomys imhausi. Next base: position 693,973 of record CAJQZJ010034321.1, read on the forward strand.
CACCCCTTGATAATCTCATTGCTCCCCAACTTTTATCAATCTTAATACTGAACATCTTCATAATTTTTTTTGTTTCTATTTTCCATTCTAGACTCTAAGTTTCATGGGAATAAGGAGTGCGGCTGAGTCATTCAACTGTGGTAACTCTAGCACTGGGTAACCATTGAATTATATCCTCCCCACACTGTCTATTTTAGACTTTCATAGTCTTTAAACTTTAAACGGATAGTGGCCTTTGTTATTTTTGTTGTTGGCCAGTTCAGTTCACATGTTTTCATGTTTGTCGCAATTCCTGAAGGTAGCTGTGTTGTTTAGTTCTTTCTCAATCTGATACAAGCTAGAGTCATTTGGAAAGAGGGACCCTCAGTTGTGAAAATGCCTCTACAAAATTGACCTACAGAAAAGCTTTCCTGCACTTTATTGATTATTTTTTGGTGTAGGAATATGGGAGAGCCCATACCATGATGGATGGTAACCTTAGGAAGATGGTCCTGAATTTTAAAAGAAAGGAAGCCGAGAAAGCCTTGAAGAAGACACAAGTAAGCCATACTTCTTTGTAGTCTCAGCGTCAGTTCCTACCACAGAAATCCTGCTTTGACTCTCAGTCTAGACTCCCATTCATGATGGACTGCAATGGGAACATATAAGCCAAAAAAAATCCCTTTCCCTTCCAAGTTAATTTTGCTCATGGTGTTTTAAAGCAACCATAGAAACTCCACCCAAGATAGTAGCTTCCTAGGAAGGTTTGTTAGCAACCCTTGATACGAAGCCAGAAACACCAGTTTCTTGAGATTATTGTTTGAACAGTGGACCAAAGCATATACATGGTACAATGAAATCACACTCATTAATATTGTTAGCCTTGGTTATCAGAGACATAAAGATTATTAACAGAAATGGACCAGTCAGACATAAAATGCTCTCACCCAACCAACAACAAACAAAAAACACATGTACCCAGGTTGAGAATGTGAGAAAACATATATTTTTGAATGCATTTACACATCACATAATAAGTATTGTCAACTTAGAAAACTTAGAATTCAGTCCATTGATTAAATCACCTTAATATTCCTTATATGAAAGTCAGTGTACTTGACTCAGGTACTTGTGGAGAGGGTGGTACGTTGAATAGTTGTGGAAGAGGAATCTTGGCTTTATTCTTTCAAGATTTATTATTCTGAAAGATGAAAGCACTTGTAACCTGTTTTCATTTTGATTCTTTTGATGTAATAAAACAATCTGGAGCAAATACAATTCGGGAGAAGAAGTTTATTTTATCTTACAATTCCAGGTTACTGTCCAACACTGAAAGGAAGTCAAGGCAGAATTTTCAACAAATAGTCACATCACATCCATAGTTAAGAGAAGAGAAAAATAAATACATATATGCCTGCTTGCTTTGCCCAGCTCCATTTCCCCACTCTTGTAGAGTTTATGAATCTGCCTAGTGAATTATGCTGCCCACAGTGGGCTAGGTCTTCACATATCACTTATCTTGAGTAAGACAATGTCCCACAGACATGTCTATAAGCCAGTTGACTGTAAATAATTCTTCATGGAGACACTTTTCCCAGATGATTCTTCATTGTTTCAAGTTGATAGTTTTAACTAATAATCATATAATATAACCAATGAAATTGATAGCCATCATATAACCTAACCACTAAAATATAAATAAAACAGATATGAGATAAAATACAAATAAATCTGTTATTACGGAGCCCATGAGTTTTTGTAAGAACACCTGGAAGAGGACTTCCTAGGGAAAGCAAACTATGAAGATATGACAGCCTATGGATTTGTAGTGACAAAAGAGATCTCTGACTTGAACTTGCTTTTATCTTTTCTTTTCCTTTTTTTTGTTTGCTTGTTTTTTGTTTGTTTGTTTTGTTTTGTTTTTTCAAGAAAGGATTTCTCTGTATAACAGAGCCCTGTCTGCCTTGGACTTGCTGCTTTGGAGACCAGGCTATCCTTGAACTCACAGAGATTCACCTACCTCTTCCTCCCAAGTGCTGGGATTGAAGACATGTGCTACCATGCCTGTCTTGAGCTTGCTTTTAATGGAATGAATTAATAATAAACATATACCGGTAACCTCATTAGTTTCAATTAAGAAATTACCACTAGAAAACAATGAGGATGTGGTCAGCAAATGACTGGTGTAAAAGAAGCTCGAATAACAAAACATGCCTAACTTTTAGTTTTAAAATAAGGTTCATTTTAGACTGATGCCTCGATTTCAATTGCTACACAATGTTCTTCATGCTATGCCGAGCTCTCAGTGTGTTTATTTCTTACATTGCTATAGTTGTTTTGTGTATATCATTTTATATTTTGCATTCCTCACTTAATTCTGTGTCATAAACATTTTCTGTTTCTATATACTTACAATAATTTTAGCAATATAGAAGTCCATCATGTTGATCTTTTGCTACTTACTGAACCACTGTGTTGCCATTCATATTTAGAGTGTTTATTTTATTCTTAGTAGGCTGCAATAAATATTGCTATGCACATTCCATTAATTCTTCCAACTAATTAATTTTGGAGCACAAACCGATGAAAATAGATTTATTGCAGATAAGGTTAGGCCCAGTTCTTGCCATATTACTACTCTCATTTTGAGATTCTGTTAGCCTTGTTCTCCTATAAGCAAAGCCAGTAGACACTGTCTTTGCCTAGAATAGATTTAGCCATTAGAAATGCCTACATTAATTTTTTAGGTTTGAATGTTAGCTTGATACTGATTTGCTTAGGGATTTTTTTCTTATTTGGAAACAGTCATTTTCTTAATTTCAACTCAGGTAAGTTATCTCTTGTTCTCATGTGGTGGATTTTTGTTTTGTTTTGTAATTTATTTTTTCAAGTTACATCTCAATCAGAGTCTCCTCCCTCCTTCCTCCTATTCCCTCTTTCCCACCCTCCCTCTGTCTCTCCCTCTCTCCATCCCTCCTTCCCTCTTCTCATCTCTTTCCCTCCTTCTCCTCCCTCCTTCAAAATGAAGGTATCCCTCACATATCAAATCCCCCCACATCATCAGTTACAGGAGGGCTAAGAGCTTCCTCTTGTACTGGCGTTTGATATGGCCACCCAGCTAGGATAAGGTGTTCCAGTAGTAAAAACAGGGTCCATGACTCATTGCTGGGTGGAGTTTTTTTTTGTAGGATAGTTATGCTAGGTTCCTGTCTGTTTGCGTCTGTGGGTTGTAGGATGGTTGTCCTGTGCTATATGGCTAATATCCACTTATAAGAGAGTACATACCATGTGTATCTTTCTGGGTCTGAGTTCACTTACTTAGAATGAGCTTTTCTAGTTCCTTCCATTTGGTTACAAATTATATGATTTCCTTGTTTCTGATAGCTGTGTAGTATTTCATTGTATAAACGTACCATAGTTTTGTTTAATCCATTCTTGGATTAAAGGACATCTGGGTTGTTTCCAGTTTCTGGCTATTACAAATAAAGCTGCTATAAGCATTGTTGAGGCACTGTCCTTGTGGTTTGGTAGAGAATCTTTTGGATATATGCTCAGTAGTGGTATGGCTGGGTCTTAAGGTAGAACTATTCCCAATTTTCTAAGATATCACCAGATTGATTTTCAATGTGGTTGTACAAGTTTGCACTCCTACCAGAAATGGAGGAGTTTTCCTCTTTATCCACATCCTCACCATCATGTGCTATCATTTGAGTTTTTATCTTAGCCATTCTGATGGGTGTAAGATGGAATCTTAGAGTCATTTTCAGTTGCATTTACCTTATGACCAAGGATGTTGAACATTTCTTCAAGTGCCTCTTGGCCTTTAGAGATTCCTCTTTTGTGAATTCTAAGTTTAGCTCTATACCCTATTTTTTTATTGGATTATTTGTTTTGTTTTTTTTTTTTTGAGACAGTTCTGGAACTTCCTCTGTAGACCAATTTACCCTCAAGTTCAGAGAGATGGGCCTACCTCTGGTACTAAAGGCATGTACCACTACACCCAGGTATGTGGTGTTTTAACAAAAACAAAACAAAAGAAAAATACTCTTTACTTCCAAAGTAATCAAAATTATTGAGATTTTTATGTAAGTACCAAGAAAAATAGTAGCACAAGACTAAATCAAGAGGATGTTTCTATTCTCTTCATAGAAAACCTGAACATATTTAAACCTCTTAACTTATCAAATATTTCTGTCTGTCTATCTACTTAACTATATACCTGTCTCTATTCATCTCTCAATCCTATGTATGATATCAATCCTATGTATCAATATTATGTATCTATCTGTGTATCATCTATCTCTCTTTATCTATCTATCTATCTATCTATCTATCTATCTATCTATATATCTATCTATCTGTCTATCTATCTAGTGTGCTACTTACTGCTCTGTCAGATTCTGATAATAAGAAGTAGGTCTGGGGGCTGGAAAGATGGCTCAGTAGTTAAGAGCACTGACTGCTCTTCCAGAGAACCTGGGTTCAATTCTCAGCACCCACATGGCAGCTTACAACTGTTTGTAACTCCTGTTCCTAGGAATCTGATCCCCTCACAGAGACATGCATTCAGTCAAAACAGCAATGTATGTAAAATAAAAATAAATTTTAAAAAAGAAGTAGGTCTGTTTATTTGGACTCTTCATGATTCTGGTTGCTGAAGCAAAATAAACTCAATATTCTTTTATATGAAAAATATATGTATACTTGAAAACATAATTCATGACTGATGCTCAGCTCATAAGTTGAAATAAAATATGCTTGAGGGCTGGAGAGATGGCTCAGCTGTTAAAGGCTAGGCTGACAATCAAAAAATATAAAATGTGCTTGAAAATAGATGCACTATCAGAGAAGAATTGCTGTAGATTTTTTTTAGAGAATCAGGCATGCAGAATGTATTTTTCCCTTTTCAGTTCAATAAACACTTTATAAAGACAACATATTGATTGCTGGAAGGGTACTAAAGTGAACTGAGCTGTGATTCAGCCTTGAACAAACTTTCCATATAGCAGGAGAGATAAACTATATGTACAAATAGCAACAAGATATGGAGCTATGAAAGAAGTCTTTGACTGGAGAATAAGTGAAATTTGCATGCAGAAGAGAAGAGACTTGCTTTACTGGGGTGGGAGGCAAGCAAGGATTGTTTATAAGTAATGACAATTTTATAGTCAACAGGACTGAAGTTGGGGAGAAGGTATTCCAAGAATAAAGGACAAGAGAGAAGTCATAGTGCCGACATGTGTGAGGAGGGAAGATTTAGAAATAGGGTTCAGATTTGCCTGGCCATCTCTCCAGCCAGAGGGTAAGGCCTGCAGCGGCTACATGAAGGTAAAGAGAAACCTGAGAAGTGTGGTGTATAAGTCTTAGTCTCCTTGCTTCGAGAATAAAGATATTTCAGAAGAGGAGCACCAACATTGGAGGCATCTCTACTCCATTCTGAACTTTTCAATGTGTACTTAGAAGTGGTCATTTTTTTCTAATAAATCTTCTACCTTTACACCGGCTTCTCAGATATGTTCTGTAACCTGTAGGTAGGAGAAAGAACAATGTGTTATCCTGGAAACACAAGAAGACTAAACCAGCATGATTCTGAATTCTAGCCATGGAACTCATGGTCCCTAGTGTGAGTAAATCTACCTCTTTGGGGATCAGGCTCCCTGCATGTAAATTGGGTAGGATGAACTCTGTATATCCAAAGTTTCTTTCAGTTTGAACATCTGGAAAAGCTGTTTAGACAGTTTAAAGAATTGTCTTCTGCGTATGTGTATTTCTCACCCACATGTATAAAATTTTATTTTTAGAATCTTATTTCTTTATATTGTAGCTTTGAAATCTTCAGTGCTTCGCTCCCAAGTTGAAAATAACCCAAGACCAGTGTAACAAATCAACTGGCTGTTATGACTTCTATAGGATTTAATCATATTAACTGCTCCTTTCTCAGTTGATGGCTTTAGGAGTAGAAAAGTATCATGTGAAAGGTGACTATTGACAGAAAGGGTTAATAATAAAGAATTACACAACAGAACACAAATAGAGCTATTACCCCAAGCTTGTAGAGCCAGGACTGTTCTAATATCCACTTCACAGATAGAGAGCCTGAGTCATAGAGATCTTGTGTCTTGAGGACAGACAGCGAATTAGTGGCAAAGCCAGATTCTGAATCCAGGAAATGACTGAGAATTCATAAGATACTACCACATGGTACTTTTTCTACAGAATCCAGGTGAGGAAACATCTGGGGAACTGTATTTGGTCCCTAGGAACACATAGATCTTTCTCCATAGGAAGGAAGGAGTTGACAGGTATGGAGAGATTAACTATATCAGTGCTGTTCTCCTAACACCAACATTTTGTCCTGGAATTCTGTGATTCAAAGGTCAGTTATGGCTGCTAAGACTAAGGCTTTCCCTTACCTGTGTTTGGGAGTGTAGAATAGTAGCTGTTCTACTGTGATGGTGTTGATTTGAGTTAGGGACCTTTGCAAACCGATAAATATAGTTGTTTGGGGCACTATGGCCATGTGATTCAATCATGCGACCATTTTTTTTTTAATTTTACATTTATTTTTTATTTTTATAGTTCCTAGGTCACATTTGAAGCCAGTACTTTTCTCTATTCATTAACTTTGAGAACTACTTTTTCACAAAAAACCCTCATCTCTCTCTCACAGAGAACATACTACAGCATTTGAAAAAAAAAGATAGAAAGAAACACTGTCTATTCTTCAATACATGCACTTAATTTGGTAATAAAGAATGTATTTAGTTACATCTTGTGATCTTTAAGCTGCCACACAAATAAAGCAGTGATAGTTGTATGATTTTAACCTTTATACTCTAAGGCACCACCAACTGAGTCTCCTGTTGAATGAAGCTGATGGAGAGTCAAGATCACAGAATTTATTTATAGTAAGCAGACTAGGGCTTCAATCAATAGTACCATTCCTAAAGCTCTGTATATCATAAACAACCTGAAATTAGCATGCATACTGATCTCTTCAACAAGCTGTAAACCTTAAGTGGGATAATGAATGGAAAGGCCTGAGCCCAGCTGCACAGCAAGTGCTTGATAGCCCTGAGCTTTCTGTACGAGTGACTGTGATAGTAATAGAAACAACCCTTCAAAGCAAAAAGTCAGAGAAACAATAATACAACTCTAAATAAACTGCCCAGCATGCAGCTCAAGCCTACATACATCACTACTATGCACACAAAACATACAAGATGAGTTTTGCAAAAAATGTCTGTCTCTCATATGTAGGTGCTTATTATTTTGGCTCCATTTCCCTCACATCTTGGGTTAGGGTGTATTTTAGTTATCTGGGAGTAAGGGAAAGCTTACGTTATATGAATGTTCATCAGCATGATGATTTCAAAGAGTGTGAATATCTGGACTCTCTAAGAGGGTTTTAACACATAGGAGTATCACTTTGATTATGATGGAATATTATTTGACAGGATATTAAGGAAGTTGCTGCAAAAGAATACATAATGATGGGGGCATTTGGTATTTGATATTGCAACAAAATGAAATTATTATTGTAATGCCATTAAAACATAATAAAAATATAAATTACACACAATGGATTTTCTCAGCTAAAGATGAGGATAAACCATTAATGTCAACATCAATCTTAGAATGATTTTATGAATATTATAGGATGGAATGTAACATCCCTTATGCATATATTTGTTCCATCTTTGGATGTAGGTTGACATTGCTTTTTATATTTTATTTAAATTTTATCCTACACTCATCATTCTCTCTGGGTTTGTATTGTGTTCAAGGAAGTGAGCAAGAAGCTGAAGATTGGGAAATGATTAAACAGAGGCACTGAGTGAGAGGAACATATATAAATAAACAAAAGAATACCCTACTAGGTAAATTCAGAGTTAGCTCCTAAAGCATGAATTACAAACAACCAAAATAATAAGGGGGCATGAGGAGAAATTCACAAAATGAAAGAGAAGAACAAGAAAAAGATAATAAGGGCCATAACTGCTCAGATGTACTGTTGTGGAATTTCAGAAAGGTGGGGCTTCCCTAGGAAAATGAGTTGTTGTAAGGTACCTCTTCCTTCCAAGGGAATTGACTGAGTGGTGGGAACCAGGCTGGGTTGCAGCCCCATTGCCCCCTCAGCACAGCATGTTTCAAGGTCACAGTCAGGGTGCAGTTTGCTTTCTTGTACCCAGAGGCTTTGGAAATACCCTTGAGATGTCCTGAAATTGACTGTGAAGCACAGTAAATAAGAGCCGATGTCTATAACCCGGGACAATAGTTATTTCACAGGCTGAAGTTTGAGAAATACTGAACTAGATTAGAGTCAGAACAAAAGAAAATCCTGTGGGCAGTTGTGTGAATAATCTCTCTTGTGGAGGGAGAGACAGGTGAGGAATGTTAAAGTGCTTCTGTACTTCTGCAGTTTCTTGCATTATATTCGAAAATCATGTCTGTAACTGCACAGGCATTAACAGCTCTGTTATTAGGAGCATCCCATTAGGAACTGTGTGGGAGAGCACCTTCCCTGAGACTTGTGCAGGGTAAGTGTTATCTAGATGTTGTTTCAAGTTATTAATACTCACATATTCATTGCATTCTGTTCATACTTAAAATCTTATTACATTTATTTACTCTATGGGCTCGTGTGCATGTGTATGTGGACCCTTTTGGCATGTGCACCTGGTGGAGTTAATTTCCTTCTATGTGTGTCATGGCCATCAAACTCAGGTTGTGAGGTTTTGGTTAACAGGTACCTTTACTAACTGAGCCATATTGCTGGCCTTTAGGGGTGCACTTCAAAGAACTGGGGGGGAAGAGATGGCTCAGCAGTTAACTGTACCTGCCGCCCTTGCAGAGGGCCTGAGTTTGGTTCCCAACACCCACATGGAAGCTTGCAAACACCTATCACACCAGTTCTAGGGGATCCAGGGCCCTTTTTGACTTCTACAGGCACAAGACACACTTGATGCATATTCATACATGCAGGCAAACATTCATACACATACAATAAAAATACATAAATCCTAAGAAGACATCATAGGCAAATCCTAAGAAGACATCATAGGCAGGTGCTTGGATCTGTTATATGTTTACCAGTTGGAAGCCTTGCCATGCTAAATAACTATCAGTAGCTGCCACCTCCTATTCTCATGACCATTGTATTAGTTGGGGTTCTTCAGAAACATAGAAAGGAATACTGGGATATAAGTCTATATGCATGCACGCATGCACACTCATAAATAGATAATAGACACAGAAACACACCTATGTTATTAGGAACATCACTTTATGTGTTGTGTGTGTGTGTGTGTGTGTGTATCAATCTGTTCCATCTTTCAAAGACAGTTATTATAAAGGAGTTGAATTAGTTATAGAGGCTGAAGTACCCCATCTTTTTCATTCTGGAAGATGGAAAACCATGGATGTGTGTGGTTCTATTCAGTCCTAGGGTGGTAGATGAAAGATGTCTCAACTGAAACAGAGAAGCAGGAAGAAAAGGGACAAAATCTTCTTTCTCTCCCTCCTCCTCTTCTCTCTTCTTTTTTTGTCTTAAGTTCTTAATGAATTGGTGATGCTTACTTACATAGGGAACCTTCTTCACTGAACCCCATGATTCAAATTCAAATTTCATGTGGAAACACCACCACAGGCAAACTTAGACACAATAGTTAATCTGGAATTCACATGGCTGCTTAAGTAGTGAACATGAACCATGAACTTTAGAAATCATCTGACTTGTCATAGTAGAGAGTCTTCTCTTGAACTAAATTGTGACTGATGTGGTGTGTTAGTAAGGGGTCCAGGAAAAACCATAGAGTGCTCCAAAGAAAAGAAGAATAGTTTTGTATAAGTAGCTGCATGTTCAATTTTTGGCTGTGAGCTTACAAGTTAAGCAGTGGTTCTAAGCATCAGCATCTCCGTTGGTCAAAACCTCAATTGACTCTCTGTTCCTCACAATGATTGCCTGTTTCCCACCCTTTCATTTGTCTCAGTTTGCCTGTTTCTTACTTGTTCCTTCAAGGATATCAGAAATGTTCGGGTGCAAATTTATTCCTGATGTTTCTGTTCTAATCACAGATTACCATACATGGGCAGCAGGAACAGAACAAGTGAGAGAAGATCTTACAGAGAGGAAAACAATAGCCTGTTTAAGAGACACCAGGACCTGATGCAAAGTCTGATTAGGAAGGGCTTCAACTGCTTGGAAAAGCCAACACAGGTCCCTCATTCCCTTGAGTAATTCCACTCCACTAACAGCACCCAGAAAAAAGAATCTTAATAGTCAACAGAGACAGGCATCCCATCATCAAGAAACAATATTTTCTAGAAGAATAATGGAATTCGAACAGGGATGCATTAACTATAGCCCTGCATAGTGATTCAGTAGGAACTGTGACACAGGGATACTTGGATTCTCATCCTGGCATTTCAACTTGATTAATTACCTCTACTCTACTCTTCTGTTTACTCACTTATAAAATGGAGACCATGGTAATTGTCTGTTGATTAGGGTTTATCATATTATATTATTTTATTTTGAGAATGAATGAATTAATACTTAAGCACATCTTAGCAAAGGCTATCCATTCATTGTAAAGTGCTGTTGTTATTGTTATCATTGTGGTGACTGGTAAAAGTTGGCAGATATTGTGGGCTATATTCATTATCAAAATTCCCATTATTAAAGTATATATTATGAAATAGTCAAGGAAATAATTGTTCATAAAGGTCAGATTTCTTACAAGGAAAATACATTCAAATATTGTTATATGGACCATAATATGATTGTTCAAATTTTCTTTTCTTTTTTTTTTTTACAAAAATTAAATTGACATATGATGAAATTTAGAGTGTCTAGTACCTTCACATTTATTAATCTCTCCAAGACTCATGAGGGTACAACTTTTAGAATGTGGTTTATTTGTGAAGTTGGCAAGTGATTAAGTCTTTAGTCTCCAGTAATGGATCACTGTAACCAAGTAGAAACAGAGCCTGATGTAGGCTTTGGAGTTGCTAGAATCTTAGTTTGAGTTGTGAACCCCTACTTACTGCAAGCTATTGTGGGCAAACTGATTTCACAGCCTCAGTTTTCTTATTTGAAAATATTAGAGAGATTTGTTGGGAAGATGAAACCTCAAACAAAATACATGTGAGGCAATACCATTCCTAGGTGCACAGCTATGGCAGGTCCTCAGAAAGTTTCTTCCTTCCTTCATTTCTTCATAATTTCTTCTTGATACTGTGCAGATTGACCATTTTCACAGTGAAAGCCTATCCACATTTCATTTTAGTGCTGCCCAGACCTTGATTCCTTAGGATTCTTTTCCCAGTTGGTCACTGCTGAGAGAGTAGAGAGGAAACTAAGAGAGGAAGGGGATGATGAGGAGCAGAGAGAGAAAGTCATTTTCTATAGACTCAGACAAGTTGCAGACTTCGTTAGCAGTTGAGCAGCAAGAGACAGGCTCCCAAACAACGAGGCCATTTCTCTGCTCTCACAAAGTAGGTGTCTGAGACATAAACATAGACCAAAGGCAGGAACATGTGTTCAGAGGTAACTGGTGCTCTGTATTATAGCATCCTGGTGAGGGCTTCTAATTATTCAGAATTAACATTTTGATTGTGTAATAGAGGCTTTGTCCAAGATACCCTCATATTAGACTCTGTGCTCCAGTTACTACATTTCTATATGGTGCCTGGATTTTCAGGTGAAAAGCTAGAAAAAGTTAAAAAGAAAAGTATGAAAATCATGTCACAGGTACAAAGATTTTGCCTGCTTATACAATGGCGGTTATTCTGTGAACTGATTATTTTATGGCCAATCCTGGATCAAGGGAAGTATGGGATAGAGATTTTTGTCAGACTTGTAAGCTTTTTGCTCAACAAAGTAAATTTAAAGAGAAGCTCCAGTGCAAAACATGAACCTTTTTTCTGGTGTCACAGCACCCAATTAATGACCTTGGTGACTCTAGTCCTATCTTTGCCCCCAGTGTGCCTTTTGGTCTCCACATCCAACATCTAATACCATGCGGCCATCTTTGTTTTTCATGTGACATTGGGTGCCACACTGCTTTTTTTTTTTTTAAATATTTTATTTATTTATTATGTATAGTGTTCTGTCTGCATGTATGCTTGCAGGCCAGAAGAGGGCACCAGATCTCATTATAGATGGTTATGAGCCACCATGTGGTTGCTGGGAATTGAACTCATGACCTCTGGAAGAGCAGTCAGTGCTCTTAACCTCTGAGCCATCTCTCCAGCCCAGCCACACTGCTTTCTTACAATGAAATTTTCAGTCCCTAGCAGTCAGAGTCACCCTTTGAAAACATAAATCAGATCCGCTTAGGCCTCTGCTTTAGAATCTTCCAGAGACTTCCTGTTTCAACTGCACTTAAGATAAAAGTCTGAATTTACTGCCCTGGTCTATAAGGCTTGACAGATTTGATCTTTTTCCCTATGATTTTGTCTCTCTCTATTTCCACTCTTGTACCATATAGTCTACTCTCCTGGACTTTCTTTCTGACCCTAAAAGCAGCCCCAAGTTCCTTGTGGCTAACATTTGATTGGATTCTTCCTGCCAGAGAGACCTCAGTTTGAATACCACCTCTTCAGACAGAACACACTCTGCCCACCTTAAGGAGATTTATCTGTAGAACCCTAAATATAGTTATGTATCTCCTTTGTGTATCTCTCAACTACAGTGTAGGCTCAGTGAGAGCAGGTGCCCTGTCCCTGTTTCACTGCTGACATTTCAGATATTTAGAAGTTCCAAAAAAAAAAAAATCTTTGTTCATTAAATCAGTGTATATGGTTCAGTCTCAGTCATTGATGGCAACCCGAGTACAGGATCCTTGGCTTAGAATATGGATTTTGTTCTTAATTCTTCTCTGCTACTTTCCATATAGGTGTTCAGGAAACTCCTGTGGAGTTAAATTCACCCAGAACAGTCATTTTCTGACCAGTTAGGCAAGGTGCTCTTATGTCAGATGAACTTTCAAAATAAGACTTAAAAATACTCTTCCAAGAAAGATGTATTCTGAAGGACTAGCCATTCGACTTTTCCTTGGGCTAATGGATTTCTGGAGACACAGAAAGTCACCTTAAAGTATGACCCCATATTTAACATTTAAAAAACCCACTATATCAGTTGGTGATAGTATTTTGATGATATTAATAGAAGCCATAAATTGCAATATCTTAGTACTTTTTCTTATACATAAAGGTAAATTCAGAAATATGCATATATGGATATGTAACATCTCAAAATTCATTAAGGACCCATTACCCTGGTATTCCAGCATCCTTAGGCAAATAAGTAAATATGGGTCAAATGGCATATGCCAGATGTGCATTCTTCTTGCAAGGAGACTTTCTGTATATTCCATCTAATTCTTCTTTTTGCATTTCATTGGCTTTTTATAACTGTACAAATGAGGACACTGAAGTTTCCATGGCTAAATAGTGAGCCTGAGATCACTCAGCAGGGGAAGGCGTGGAACTGATAAATGACTTCAGTTTTGTCCTATTCCCGAAGCAGTTCCTCTGTCCTTATGCTGCTGGTCTTGTATTTGTATTCTTGCCAAGACTCCCTTGTGTCGTCGTTACATGCCCTTAGTATTTTGGCTTTTACCCATTGACTGCTTCCCCTTAGTCCTTTCCACATGTCCTTCTTCTATTTCATCTTGTCTTACATAATGCATGCAATACAAACAGAAGAGATGTGCCCGTGTTTCACTCCCAAGTGTAATTTCATTGCTTCTTTTAACCCTCCTTGCCTACTAAATTGTGGGAAATACAGAAACAATTGTCAGATTCATAGAAGAAGACAGGTTGAGAGGAGCACATGGGTACTGAGCGATGCTTTTCCTTTTCATTGACATTACCTGGACTTTTATATGCAACTGTTCCTTTGTGCCTTCCATTATTTTTAATTTCAGCTTACAATTAGAGCTTGCAAATTGAATTGCTCTCTCTAAGGAGCTGTGATTTCTCTGTTTGGCAAGTTCCACCTCCTTCCCCCACTTGCTTAGCTGCAACTAATATGGCTGATTTTGTTCCCTGTATCACAAAGGAGTCTGATCAGTAGAATCAAGATCACACTTTACAGTTTGCTTCCAGAGTCTGTAGGGAGAGCTGGGATGGGTAGTACCCTGACTCAGGAGGAGCAGAGTGGATGTTCTCGGGAGTCACATGAAGCCTCAGGCAAAACCCTTGGGGATTAGGGAGAACTGGCCCTCTTCACTATGATTTAGATATCTTGAGCTGTTTATAGAAACCATAGGGGCCTAATGAAGTGTCCTCTTGGGAGTCAGAGACTTGAGTGTTTGTTATAATGCACATATTCCAGAAAAGGGAAGCATGCTAACCCTAGAGATGCTAGCTCAACTCTATTCTTATTATATTTTTATTTTAATTAGCCTATTAGTTTATTTTAGTTTTGATTCTCTCTCTGTCTCTCTCTCTCTCTCTCTCTCTCTCT
>CAJQZJ010034321.1:708437-723154 GCA_907164525.1 Lophiomys imhausi
TGTGTGTGTGTGTGTGTGTGTGTGTGTGTGTGTGTGTGTGTGTGTGTTTGTGGATACACATGGCTTTGGAGGCATGAAGAAGTCAGATCCCCTTTACCTGGAAATACAGTGATTGTATTCCACCCAGCAAGAGTGCTAGGAACCAAACTCAATACCTCTGCAAGAGTATGTGTTCTTAATTTGTGAACCATTTCCCCAGCTCCGCAAACTTTTAATTGCTAATCCATTTTCCAGTTCCATGTTTGTTGAAAATGGAGGAGATTTTAGAACATAGGTGGAAGAGGGATTTGTCTTTATAAAGAGATCCAGTGTGCAAATGGTGAGGGCATTGTAGACATGTGAGTGCTAAGTGTCAAGTCACTGGGTGTCTTTGAGAAACTCAGTCCTAGGTGGCCCCTATTGGTTGAGAATAGTGGTCCATGCTGGTCTGTCATTATCTTCTTCATATAGTTCCTTGCGCTTCTGTCATGTGTGTGACTTGGTGGTCCCATAGCATCTCAGAGTCTTTCCTTTGCCTTTGGATTCCTCTTCCTTAGTTCTGGAAACTGTTTCTTAAATGATATACTCTTATCTCTTCATTAGGATACAATGCAAGCATTTTCACCTTTGCATCCCTCTAACCCCATGTTTAATTAAGAGTGCTTACTTTCCATATATCCTCACTGTATCATAAATATTGCCTGCCTTACTTTTTACCTCTGTGTGAGCTTTGTTTGTGGGACACGGCAGGCATACAAAGAAATGCCAATTAAGTGAGTGAGATGAATGAGCATTAGATTCCTTTTTCTCAAATATCAGTTTGCATAGTATTTTATATTTCAAAAAGAGTATTTTGTAATTTCGATTGGTTAACTTTTCCTTTCAGTAATCCTTGCAGACATGCTTCCTTGCAACCTTTCCCACATTCCGGGGACTCTTGACAGTGAATCTGTCTATTTTTAAGAAAGCCAGAAGATACTAACTTCTAAAATTTGAAGGAACCATTGTGCAAATATAGATGTTCTAGGAAGGTTTTCCTGACAGTAAAGGGCAGTCAGGAGGCCTCCTGTCCAATAGGGGGCATTCCTTATCCACGGGGTTCTGTCTGTAATAAACACCAACAGATAAAGGCATCAGAAGACCAGCCCTGGGTCCAAAGAACCCATTTTTTTTCTGTAGATGTGACCCAGTTGTAGAAGGACTTTCATCTTCCTTTCACACAGCCTTGTGTCATCTTAGGACATTGTTCCACTGGCTGTGACAACAGAGCCCTTGCTGTTTCCCTTCCTAGTCACTCCTCACCATTCACTGAAAGCCTATGCAAACACCCACATAGAATTAACTATGCCTTTCTTTTACATTCTGCTCAGTCATCTTCCTATAATTACTAATGGTACTTGTTTCCTTTTGTCTAGCATAATTATCACTTGTTTCCTTATCTGTCCTTCCTCTAGGACTGTAAATTCTCCACAGCAGGAATCATTTCATTCATC
Organism: Lophiomys imhausi; assembly: GCA_907164525.1. Classification (NCBI taxonomy): domain Eukaryota; kingdom Metazoa; phylum Chordata; class Mammalia; order Rodentia; family Muridae; genus Lophiomys; species Lophiomys imhausi. Next base: position 709,910 of record CAJQZJ010034321.1, read on the forward strand.
TTTGTATCCTCCCTGCCCGGTGTCAATATACTATACATATAAGATACTTAGTGATACCATCACAAGAAATCACATTTATGAAACCAATCCCTATGTGCAATGAATATGCACCAACAAAATTTTAATAAAAAACAATATATAAGACATTTTTTTTATTTGAAATGAAAATGTGTGAAAACTTTGCTATGTGTAAGTAATGAACTTTGAATAGGCAGGATGACAGCTCTAGAGCTTCATGGAAATCTAGTTTGTCAGTATGTGTAGATAACAATGACACAGTAGGACTGTCTGTGAAGGATTCAACACAGCTGCCTGTGTGGTAGAAGCATCTGTTGCTCTTCAATTCAGGAAATGCTGCCTTCTAGGGCTTGCCATAGGATTGTGCTCAAGGACCTCAGTGTATTTCCATCTTCGTGAAAAATTAACTGTAGATGCTGCAGAAGAGGCACTATTAGAATCTGTTTTTCTGTACTGTGTAGTTCACATGAGCTTCAAAGGATAATTTTTTAAACAATATTTATTTATTACTTCAGCTTACATCTCCATCGCAGTGTCCTCTTTCTGCCGCTCACAGTCCCGCCCTCCCACCCTCTACCCCCATCCCTTCCATCCCACTCCTCTGGAGTGGAGTGTCCCTACATAACAGTTCCCTGCCCCAGTTCAGCAGTTATATGAAGGTCAAGAGCCTCCTCATACAATGGGGCCTACAAGGCAGCACCATTGGGGCAAAGTGTCTCATTGACAGGAAAAAAAGTCTATGTTCATGTTCAAATTAAGGGATAATTTTTAATGTTTTCCATAGTTACCTTTAAAAAAATCTGTTTGTGTGTATTTGTTCATTTCTTCATTTTGCATATTGTGGGTTTGGTCTTGTGCATACAGAAGTCATAAGATAACTTTTGGGACTCAGTTCTCTCCTTCAGCCTGTGGTTTTCAGGGATTGGCAGAAGTCCTCTTTACCTGGTGATCCACTTCACCTTCGCCTTGTCTTTTCTTTTTGACAAGAACAATCCCCAGGTCTATGTTATTCCATTTGACACCATGTATATGACAGAGGTGTAGTGCCCAAAGGGAAATGTTCCATGGTAAGGAGTGTAGCTCACCTGTTCTGACCTGTGGTATGAAAACTTCTGTGAGAAACTTATTAATCATTTCTTCAGAAACAAAGAAAAACTTTCACACTGAAGGTTGCTTATGGTGTTCATTGTGAAAAGTGAAAATGGTTTACAACACTCTTAAAGGAAAGAAAAGAGAATCATGTCACTTTCTTCAAATCTTATACCATCACCTAAAATATTAGTTAGTGTCTTTTGACTTCATTTGTATTCATGCACAGGTACAAACCTGTGCAATACTTCACACAGGTGTGCACTATTTTGATTTGTTTCTAGTTTAATTTTATATATTAAATGTGAATAAATATGCTTCAAAATATTTTTGTGTGTGAGCAATGCATGTTTATTTATATGCATGATGTGTGCACACATGTGTGTTATTGAGTGTACTAGTGAATGTGAGTGTGGCATGTACACAGTAGTCAGAGAACAACTTGGGGTTTGGCCCTCACCTTCCACTTTTGCTGTTTGCTGATCATTTACCACACTAGCTAGTTCATCAGTTTCCAGAGAGTCTCTAGCTTGTTCCTCCAGTATCTCTGTAGGAGTGCTGTGATTACAGATGTGTGCTACCACACCTGGGTTTACGTGGGTTCTAAAGACTCAAACTCAGGTCCTTGTGCTCCATCAGAAAGCTCTTGACTGACCTAGAACCCCCCCCCCCATGGGGTGGTGTTAAGCATTCTAAATGTTAATTGGTCCTGTTTGCTGTCTGTTACTTAATTGACTCTGATTGGTTAAATAAATGCTGAGGCCTGGAGATTGGGCAAAGACAGAGATGGGTCTTCCTACAGATCTCTTAGCAAGTGGGGGTGGTCTCAGTCATGGACTCTGTTGCCTGTTAGTGGGACACCTTACCCTAGCTGGGTTGCCTTTTTGCGTCCCAGAGCAAGAGGAAGCTCTTAGCCCTCATGAGGGGGGTGAATATAGGGAAGATCCCCTCACCTGAGGAGAAGGATTTGAGGGTAAGGAGGGAAAGGGTGGGAGGGTGGAACTGGGAGGGGAGGCGGAGGGGGCTGTGATCATGTAACTTGAATAAATAAATGTTGAAAAAAAATTCTTTTCCATTGAGTCATTTCCTTTTGGCCATTAAAAAATCTATGCACTATATTTTGATAGTATTCTTCCCTCCCCCAACTCCTCCAGATCCTCCCCACCTTTCTACTTACTCAATTTCATGTTCTTTCTCCCTCTCTCAAAGCACAAAACAAATGTGATGGAAGGGATAGGGGGTAGAAGGTGGGAGGGCGGGACTTGGAGGGGTGGAAAGAGGACACTGTGATGGAGATGTATCCTGAAGTAATAAATAAATATTTTAAAATATGTTAATGTTAATACATCCTCAAGTAAAGTTAATACCTATAATATTAAAAAATAAATAAAAGTATTCAACACTACAAAAAAAAAACAACAAAACCCCCAAAACCCAAACACAAAAGTCAAATTATATAAATAACAACAAGCAATGAGACAAAAAAATTCCAAACAAAGCAAAACAAAAAACTCATAAAAACAAAAACCACAACAAAACAAAACAGAAAACGTGGAGTCTGTTTATCTTGGGTACCCTGTGGTGTGGTTGATATACATTTTCTCCATTTGTGAAAGTTGATTTTCCCTGTCCCTGAGAATATTCATTCCAATTAGCTTCTTACTTAGAAATGTTTACTTCTCCTTCTCAGTGATAGGATCTTGTCTGGATTAAACCTGTACAGGTCTTGTGTGTGCTGTCACAGTCTCTGTGAATTCATGTATGTATCAGTCCTGTTGTGTTTGGAAGACACTGTTTCCTTGGAGTTATCCACAAACTCACTCTTGCAATCCTGTCTCTTCTTCTGCATAGATCACCAAGCCTTCAGGAGAGGAGTTTGGTGAAAACATCCTATGGAGGGCTCAGTTCTCCAGTCTGTCACTCTCCATATCTTCCATTTGTGGGTCTCTGTGTTAATTGCTTTCTGAAGCAAGAAGCAAATTCTCTGATAATGATTGAATGATGCTCCATGGATAGAACAGTATGTCATTAGGTGTTATTTTATTGCTTTGTTCCTTTACAGAATATTAGCAGTAGGTTTTCCCATAGTAGCTCTAAGACCTATCTAGTTTTGGATTCCTCCTAGCCTCCCCCTACTTTAATTGGTTGGGGTATTTTTTTCTAGGCTGACCTGTCCTCAAAATCAGTATATATCTCAAGTTGCCCTTGAACTCAAAATAATCCTCCTGCCTCATCCTCTCAAAAGCTGTGCTGACAGGACTTACAAGTCTGGCTCATAGTGCAATTTTTCACACAGAGAGTAGTCCTGCTTTATCCAGTGATTTGCTTTATCTGGTTTTAGCTAATGAGTGTCAGGCACACAATGAGAATATTGAATGGATAATCCCAACAATAAGAATTTCCTGAACTTTGAATAACTTTATCACGGTATATTGTCATTACTGTTCTATTTGTGATTATTGATGTGAATCCCTTAGTCTGACTAATTTATAGATTAAATTATACCACTCATATGTATGCACATGGAGACTCATAGTGCATGGAAAATCCAGCCAGTGTGTGGTTTTAACATCAGTGGGAATGTGTCACATACAGGCACGGGGCAGGGGAACCATTGTATAGATAATAGAATGATTACTGTAGTAGAGAAAATTATATTCAAGATTTCAAAAGAATTTACATTTTTTTAGTGGCAAGGACACCTAAAATTAATACTTTTAGCTAAAGTATTATATTCAGGATCTCCATATTTTCTTTATAATCTCCACCTCACCAAATGGCAACAATAAAAGCATGAGAAACAACCTAGTGAATTATTACAGATTTAACTCCTGACAGTTGATCTTCCCCTTCCCTCATCCCTGGACCTTGTCTAAATGCCAGGGATTTAAGGATTGCTGTGGCTTCCAGGGGTGAGGAGACAGCTGGGCCTTCGTGGACTCCGTCAGGTTAGAATTAGCTAAGAGGTGCATCATCCATTCATTCCGTAGGCACCCAGCTAGGTGTTGGCATCTCCATTTGGCCCTTAGCCATACCGTTTATGCCACCGTCTGCTGGCCTGTCCAGAGGCATTGCAGCTGTGTAGACTTTCAGTCCTCCTGCACCTCAATGAAGAACAATCCTTTAAGGATGTGGAGGAGCACGGTGGGGCTGACTTCTATCTATAGCACATTAATCTCCGTGTAGCCATGCCTGGACAAGTTCCTCCTGTCTTGCTGGCGTGAACAGCTTTTGGTAGTGCACCTCCCATAGTTTGGAGGTGGGAGGGAGGAAGCAGTCAGCGTTCAGTTCTGATTGCTCACCATGTGCTGATATGATGGGCACCTTCTTTCCTCCCATTCCCTCAAGATCATCATCAGGGAGAGGACAGAGTGGACACCTCTTGTCAAAGATTACAAGTAGATTGTGACACTCTAGTCTCCCTTTTTCCTCCTGCTTATCTCCAGGGAACGTGCGATCATCCTTCCTAGGAGAGAAAGCAATCAAGAAGCAATTTTAAACATTTCCCATGTGTATTTCAGTCTTTAAACACTCATATTTCCAGAGTTCAGGTATTTTCTGTCTCTAGAACTTGTGTGACATCTTTCATTAAAGGACAGTGAAGTACCAGATTAGACTAGAGGGAGCCAGGAGTTTAAGGGAAAATATGATCACTAAATACAGAGTCAAGTACTTTCATATATGTATATATATGCATATATATGTATATATATATTCACAGATATATAGTACTTTCTGTATTCTTATGTGTGTTTGCATGACTATGACTGAGATAGTATAGCATATTGTTTGGGGCACATTATTTTTACTTATTTATATGTAATATACATACTTTAACTGGTTCATGATATTTTAAGTATGGAACCTAATTTTTATATTGTGAATATTCACTCTTTATTATACATTACAAATACCATGTTCCAGTTTGTCACTTGATTAAAAATTTGAATATAATTTCTTGTTCCTCTAGGTCCTAGCTCCTGTATTAGATTTAGAATGGAGCAGAAATGCATAGAAGGTCTATTGTTATACAAATAGATTAAAAGCCCAATCTACAAAATGCAGACTGCTTTCCTCCTGAAGAAATCAGCATCCCCTTTTGATGTCTCTAATAGTCAGTTCCACATCAAAAAGCAGAAGCTTTCCTGAAAGGCACTGTGGTTGCCTTTCTCATCCCTCATTCAGAATGCCGCAGGAAGCTATTCTCCTTGCTGAGCACCACATTCCAGTGGACACCAAGACATGTAGAGAATTAGAGAAAATATCGTAAAGAACTATGTGAGCTCATAGCCCAACCTCAACTCCTGCTGATGTTCTCCCCCCCCCCCTCACCCAGTGGAGTACTTCAAAGCACCTTATTTCTAAAACATAAGCACTATTTCCTATTACATGACCAGACAGTTATTACCCTTGGAAAAGGTTTTTAATAATTCTCTAATATAATCATTGTTTGTATTTCATCAGTTTTCTAAAAAGTGTTTCTGCAAATCGCTAGCTTTGTTCAAATCATGATTCAACAAAGACTTCACCTGGCATTTAGTAAATAAATCTGTTTAGTCTCCTTTCATTTTTCACCTTTTTCTGTTTCCTCATAATATGTTTTTAGGAGACACTAGGTCACTGTTGTATAGTTTGTCATGTTCTATATTTTTCTGCTTGTCTATTAAGAGCAGATAGTATGTTCATCTGCAGATCTTCTAAGTCACAAGTTAAGCTTGACATAGTACCTCTCAGATGTATGTATTCTTGGGTATACCAGTTTCTCTGAGAAATCTTCAAGGGATTTGTTGGATCAAGACTGTTCCAAAGTAATACTTACATATAATTGGACACTATATTCTACTGTTTGTCATTTACTAGTTCCACTCCATCTTAATGACTGTAGCTTCGTATGTATATTGTCAAGCCTTTAAGTAGGCTGTAGCAGTTCTCTTTGATTTCTTTCACCATTGTCTTGTCTGTTTTTGGTATTTTAACTTTTCCTGTACTCCTTTGAGTCAACATATTGATATCTACAAAATAGTGTTCTATTTTGGGAACTGTAGTTTTGTAGCTAAAAGAAATAATTTTATAAAACAGTAACACGATTAAAAGTCAATGAAATGTATACCCCTTTTGGACAGTGTTTTCATATGAGCCAGAAAATTCCTTACTTTTATTTTATTTATTTATTTTAAAGAACTTAGTATATATAGATATATTACTATATCACATCCACCCCACCCTCCCCTCTCAATCTCTCTCACATCCCCCAACTCCCACTCCCCAAATCATCTTATCTTTAGTCATCATTGTTGAAGATGTAATTATGCACACATATATAATTTCTTATTATTTTAAAAACTTTGTTTGGGTTAACTTTTTTAAATAAATAGACAGAAGATGCTAAGTAGGAATAAAGGCATTCTGATTTGAAGGATGCTTTCCTGTGTCTACTGGTGCTGAGAGTGGTATCAACTCAGATGGCAAACATGTCCTCAGGGAGACACTGTCAATGGAGAACTTTGAAAATCAAAACAGCACAAAGAGTTCCCCAGTTAATTAATGAGTTAAAGTGTTTGTTATTAGTTCCCTTCTCAGTAACTATGAAAATAGGAGCAGCATAAAAACCTCGAAAATATTTGCCTCTTCTTTAAAAATAATATTAAGAATCAGAGTATGATCTGTCTCTTGTTTCTGTTCCTGTGCTCATGGTAATGGTGTCTGGTTAGTGCTAATATGGCTTTTTCTCCCAACTGAGTCTAAACTTGTAAATTTCAAGTAAGGTTTCAGTTTTCCCAATATTGTCATCTGAGGTTAAACACTGTGTTTTCCATATGCTTTTTCTCATAAGTTAAATTCCATCCTTAGATATGGCTGTAAGTTAGAGACATACTTGTTCAAAGCAATATAATCTTAACATTTGTGTTTTGCTAGAATATTTAGGCATACTTTAATAATGCAATTATTTAAAAATTGACCTTGAAAACCTTTTAGAAAGGTTTTTTTTTTCTATCCTGTAAAAGTAGAATATCTAGTGGTCCCTCAGTAAGCTGATCATAATTTTCTGTTCAACTGTGCATTAGCTGGCTCTTTCTTAGATCAGTGAGTAAAATGCATGGATTGGCTCTAGATGGCATGTTATAGGAAAACTATATGTTATTAAATCCAGGATATGAAGCCCCTGCATCAAGATGCACACACTAATGGGGGCAAGGGTAGGAAGTTTGTGGCTTCAAAGTCATGTTTATTTAGGGGTATCCCCACAAAGTGGGTCAACAGACTGAATTATCCTCTCCTTAAAGATTATTCCTCATTTCCTGGCACATGTGTACAAGTGAGATCAGCTTTGCATTCCTGAGTGATATTGGCTCCTTGAGCTCTGTGGAGTTCTGCTTATGTCGAGTCTATGAGAAATGACACAATGCTGTTGGAAGAAGCATCAGCTGTGTTTGTTCACAGTGCGATAGGGTGAAACCAGAAGAAAACCAGAGGCCTGACTTGTGCTTCAAGAGAAGATGACCTCTTGCTGGTCTATATTCACAGGAAATGGGACAAGGAGCCGGAGTCCACAGCAGTTGTGATGCCCTGGTCACAGTCAGCTCTGATGCTGATGAGTCTGTGCTATTAACTTCCAATTTTTATTTCCAGCCTTTCACTCAGCTGTCCATGGACTTGGCGCCATAGGACACCTGTGGATCCATCTCATAATCACCTTACCTTCCCCCCCTCCCTTCATAAGCACTGTAACTGAATCTAATTTGAAGTAGGTGTCTTTTAACATCCAAACACATGGATGAATGCAGTGCTGGACTTTAAACAAACACAGCCAGTTTTTTCTATTATTATTTTTTTTGGGTGGGGGGGGAAGCATTAATATGTTTTTGTAGAGCCAATATTTTGCCTTTTAAAATTAGTTTTTTTTCAAAATTTAGAGTAGATAGGAACAAAAGGAGAAAACTACGCACTGTTCCTAGAGTCCTTATGTTTACCAGAGTTTGTGTCATTTCCTTCTTCCTTTCTTATACACACAGTTCTGAGTTTTTAATCTGCTGTGATCACTCACTGCCTTCCTGGTGGCCTGGTTCCAACATCTTAGAAGCTCGATTTTTTTTTTTTTTTTTTTGTAATTTGATCTGTTTGTTTTCACAAAACTTCTGTTGTACCATATATCCTTTCATCACAGATTTTCTTTTTGTTAGTAACTTTATACTTGATAAAAATAATCTAAATTGGGTTTTCTAATTGATAGAGGGTATTACTAAGACTTAGTATGTGTTTTGTTTCTATTCATAAATGATGCTCTTTAACACATGTAAGAAGAAGATTGTGACTCAGGGTACTGGCGTAAAACACAAAAGATCTTAAACTACTGGAAAGAATGCAAAGTCTAAATAGCAGTGGGGAGAGAGAGAGAGAAAGAACCCATCTTTATAGCAATTGTCTTCTGAACTGCTTTCCACAGCAAGCCTACTTGAAGCTTGCAACTGACCTCTTAAGAACAGAAATACCTTCAAGTGCACAGAGTATACTGGGGTGAAGATTGTGACATGGTAGATGTCTCAGCATCAACATGAGACGCTAGAAAACGAGGCAGTCAATCCTGAGTCAGCCAAGCCAAGCTCCTTAATGAATGGGTGACATTAATTAGTTTACTTCTTTCTGCTTCTGACAGCAAAGAGACAACAGCGCAATTCGCTTGTCATCCTTAAGGTTCACTTCGTATCACCAGACGTCAGTGAGCAAATATCAGATGGCCATTGTCTTTCAACATCATCATTCTGGTGTGCTCACTTTCTGGTGATGTTGAGAAGGAATGGGATAGATGCTTTCTTCACACTGTATTTTGCAGGAGTATAAGGGTCAAAATATAAGGCTCATGACTTCGGTTTACCGTCTCACAATTCTAATTTCTCAACTCTCTCCAAAGTATATTATTACACAAAAGTGTAACCATTACTCTCCTTTCTTCAAGTAGTGAATAGTTGCTATTAAGATATGTACATCATTTGATGTTCAGTCCTTTTGTGCTCAGCTATTTAGATGTCCTAAGAAGTTTGTAGACAGAAGCTGATCTTCAGGCCTTTACTGAAGTTCTGGCTGGAGCAGTCTGTGGAGCTGAATGATCTTAGTGATTTTGAGTTGTGGTTGTAGACTTTTGAGGAAACAGCTATTGAGGAAGTCTGAAAGGCTGGATCGTCTGGGCCGCTCGTCTACTTCGGTGTGTGATCTGTTTTCTGCTGAGGTTTCCCTTGTCCAGTTGTCCCTGGATTCCTTGAATGGATGCTTTAAGTCTCCTGGAAAGATAAGAACAGAGCCCTGCCCTAATCCTAACTCTGGGCAATTACCTTTTTTTTTGGGGGGGGCATCAAATGATTCTATTAACGTTTCTAACCATTTTTCCATCCCTATTTGGGCCCCAAACAGGTTTACTATGCCCCAAATCAGCAGGAAGTCATTTATGAGAGCGACGTCCCAGGCCCAGAAGGTGGGGAGGGTGTTTCCCCCACTTTGGTTATTCGATGAATAACAGAAAATTTTGTCGTTTAGGGTAAGAGACTACAAGCTGTTAAATGGTCTTGTTAAATGGGTTTTGGAGGTTAGACCTAGGGACTTCTCTCTTTTTCTTTTCTGTATCCTTCTTTCTCTCCTATGTAGGAGTGAATAGACTTGAGAAAAAATGGGACATAGACATAGTATAGGAAAGATCAAGAAAAAAGGACAGATTATTGAATAAGCCCTTATACCTTTGTATATTGATACAAAATTAATACTATATTGGGCTAAATTGGTATTGATCATTGTATATTAATGCAAAATTAAGATTGTATTGGACTACATCAGTACTGAGCTTAGTATATTGATACAAAATTAAGAGTATATTTGGCCACATTGGTATTGATCTTTGTATAATGTTACAAAATTAAGGGTAACACTTCTTAAAGGTATTGTACCTAGTAATGCTTAAAAAGGAAATGTGAAGTTTTGGCCTTTTGCTACCAACCATCATAAACTGTTTAGGATAATTAAGAAATACAAACTAACAGTCATGCAAATGTGTCATTTTGTTAGTTACTATGACAGTCTATCACAATTATTTTGTAAGCTACTCAGAAATCAAGTTGTTAAGAGACAGCAACATTTGCTTATCTAAACATAAGAGATAGATAGGGCGTCTTCAAAAACCCCAAGAGATCTGCAGAGTATGGCATTCAAAGATGTTTTCTTAAATTAAGATTTTTTGATATCGAAACATGCCAGTTCCTGACAGCATCCCCTATTCCACTCAAAGTAGAAGATGAGCATCGAAGAATCTCCAGTGTGAGATGGTTGAATTAGTGGCAAGCCTATCTCTTGGCATGTAAAAACTCCTTGCTTCAACTGCAGACAGACTGCTGTCCAAAAAGGACAAAACTTGGTAGCAGGGAAGTCGACAGCCTAGCTCTGCCAAGACAGGGTAGGTTAGTCCTCCACAGTCCCTGCTCTACAATAAATGTCTGTCAGAGAAACAGGACCAAAAGGCTGAAGACTGATGCTGGAATGTATGGAGAGAAAATGGGAACTGTCCAGGTAGTCACTGGTTTGTCATTTCTTAGTATTGGAAGCTGCAGGCCCTGCACTTCCTATATAATCAGATATATTTATCCTTCTCAGCTCTCTGAGGTGGTTGAAGAATAGACAGCTTGAGTCTCATAGCTAAATTTTGAGTTGTTTAGGAATCAAGAGGGCGTTCTAGATCTAAAAAGATGGTTGTAATAGTGATGCAAGTTAGTATGAAAGCTAAGTCAGTTATAGAACTTTAAACTCATGGAGATGGTTAGAGGTAGAAGGTTAAAGTCAGGGACCAAATATGTATGAACTGGACATTGGGAAGGTATACTGGGCCATTTAACTCTCATAAATGTGGCATATTTAATTCTGCTGTTTTGTATAGAATTTACTGTTATAAGAGAAAGAACCATTTGTTGGATTGAAAAGGGAAGCTGTTGGGGGGGGGAAGAGGGTGGAAGGGTGGGACAGGAAGGGGGAATAGGGAAAGGTTTGTGACTGAGATGTAACTTGAAGAAAAAAAATAAAGTACTTATATAAAAAAAATTGTGATGCAAGTTAGTATGAAAGTTGAGTTAGATAGAGAACTTTAAACTCATGGAGATAGTTCGATAGTAGAATGTTAAAGTCAGGGACCAAATACATGTGGACTGAACATTGAGAATGTATGCTAAGCCATATAACTCTCAGAATTGTGGCCTATTTATTTCAGTTGTTTTGTACTGTATTTATTGTTATAAGAGAAAGAATCATTTGTTGGACTGAAAAAAAAAGAATTATACATTCTGGGGGAAGGGTGAAAGGGTGGGAGGGTGGGACTGGGAGGGGTGGAGGGAGAGGGCTGTGATGGAGATGTAACTTGGAGTAATAAATAAACATTAAAAAAGTTACTTTTTGGGGGGGTCATCATATTTTTCATAATGTGAAAAAGGCCAAATTAGCTAGAAATTGTCTTACATGTCCGTATACATGTAACATGTAAATGAAAAATGTTGTAACAGAAAATAGATTCTCCCAATGTGAATACTGCTCCTAGGAAGAAACAAGGATTTGTAGAAGGTATTTTTTTCTCTAGTTTGCTTAGTCTCTCTCTCTCTCTCTCTCTCTCTCTCTCTCTATCTCTCTCTTTCTCTTCTCTCTCTCCTTCCCTCTAACCCCTCATCCACCTCTCTCTTCCTTAACTATATTTAAGTTGATGAACTGAAATATTACTGAGCTAAATTACCTCCTTTTCATACTGAAACCACCTATTCTATGAAAAATTGTAATAACCTACCATAATATGATATCACACACACACACATACACACACACACACACACACACACACACACACACACAGACACACACTTTAACCAGACATAAATATAAACCAAATGAATACTTTCCAAAAATTCATTCTAAAACTCTTGTCTCTGGAATCATTACTGGTAACAACTGTGTTTAAGACTTTTCACTGGTGGTACTGCCTTGTAGGCCCCCAGTGTATGAGGAGGCTCTTGGCCCTCATATGACTTCTGAACTGGTGCAAGGGACTGTCATGTAGGGACACTCTACTCCAGAGAAGTGGGATGGAAGGGTTAGGGGATAGAGGGTGGGAGGGCGGGGCTGGGAATGGAGGAAGAGGACAATATGATGGAGATGTAACCTGAAGCAACAAATAAATAAATTTATTCTAAAAAATGAAAAAAAGGCTTTACTTTCTCATGAATGTTTCTGGAAAGATAGTGATTCATTAGAGGATGTATTGGCAAAAACCATGCCATTCTTGTTTGAAAAGCAATTTGGATTGCAGAGAGAGAGAGAGAGAGAGAGAGAGAGAGAGCATTAAAAATAACAGCATCAGATATGTTGTCTTTGCATTAAAATGGAAATGTATTCTGTTTATATCATTCCATTATGCCTGATAATGCTGAATAGTTTATATATATTAATGGATACCCAGAGTGCTACCTCCCTTTAAAATATTGTAACTGGCATAAGTATAGCATGTTAGTCGGGGCACAAAACTACTACATTCTAATTCAGTGGCAGAAAATGACCTTGATGGATTGACACAGTTAAGAAAATTAAAGATTCTAATTCAACACATTTGAAGAGTTAAGTCAGAGACTTTAAACAGGGATGTCTGAATGAATGACCATATCATTTGCTATAAAAATACCAGGAATTGAGTGCCCGTGTGTTGTCTGCTGTTTGTTTAATTGGTTAGTTTCTGGCTGTAAAGAGAATACTGGGCTCATCCTAATTGATTAAGTACCTTGTTTCCCCATATCTCTTAATTTTGAATTCAAGGCTTGTATGTAATCTATTTGATGCTTGTATTTGCTTTTTTTTCCCTGCAGTACAACATTGCTGACTAGGAATCAGTTTACTCTTTCATGTCTGAAAGCTCTGATAAATTGAGGCGCTTAGCCAGACAGCTCTTTTATCCAAGGGCTCTTACTGGGCTGGTGATATTGCTTAAACCTGCCTCTACTCAAAAAAGACTCAGAGAGGGATAAGAGTCCTTCAGGGATCAAGAAACAATGGGATTTTTCTTTTCAGTGAGCTCAAACACACGCACACGCACACGCACACGCACACGCACACGCACACGCACACGCACAC
>CAJQZJ010034321.1:723164-736598 GCA_907164525.1 Lophiomys imhausi
CACACGCACACGCACACGCACACGCACACGCACACGCACACGCACACACACACACACACACACACACACACACACACACACTCACATTCATAAAGAAGTTGGTGCCAAAATAAGAGAATCAGGGTAAGCTGGCTTTGCTTTGGGTGATGAAAGGATGGTGAATTGAAAAACTGATCAAAAGTGACATTGTGGGCCAACTAAAAAATATCAAAGGAGGTTGTACTGTGATCTGTCACAGACTCCAGAATTACTTGAGTTTTCATCTTACAAACGTTTGCTGAGTGACTATGTAGACATTGTGGTGGGGGTGGGGGGGGGTGGGACAGATGCAGGCATTTCCCTGTCTGGTTTTTATCTTCTGCTTGCTAGTCTCTTTGCCTGTGCACTTGATTTCCTTATAGCCATTTACTTTCCCTTCCACTGTATTCATGTAGATGGAACATTATTAGGGACATCATGGGGTAGGCAGGCTGAAAGGTTCCTGAGATACAAATTCTTACCTTCAAGAAGTCTCCATCCAAAGTAAGATATAAATAGAACTTGGGAAGTTTATCTGAACTTTTTGTGTTGTGTGAAAAGAGAGTCTGATAAAATTTCAGGAAAGCAATGAGGTGGCAATGGTCTTGTTACATGAATTAATGAGCTGTAATATTTTTATTATTGTCAAAGGATATCTATTATATCTGATTTATCCTATTTTTAGAGTTCCAGATAATTAGAAGGCTTACTAATTTACAGCTCCAATGGCTGATAAGCCTTCTCTTTCTGAGGAATGCCTTAGGTGTCCTGTTTCTACCAGCATTAGTTATACATCACACCTTTGACTTTGCCTTTCAAATGTGCTGTAAATTTGGCAAAATACAGTGTGGTCATTGAGATTAGTTTGTAATGCTCTCAAGATCCACAGCAGTGGAAATCTCAGGATTTATGTAAAGGTTCCGCATCTCAGGTGTTTGGAGGAACACTGCCTGGGGAGCTCCTTGTGGTTTTGGATGAAAGAGAAAAGAGCTCTTTGTGGCTATAAAGCAAAGGCACTTCTAGTTCAAGCAGACATGTCAACAGGTTTTGTTGTTTTTTGTTTTGCTTTTCCTTTCAAGATGCCCTGAGCAATTAATCATCAGAGGATCCAACAGTGCCTTTTGTCTGTCCTGTAACAAGAAACATCAATCCATGAAAGAATATATTAGTGGCAGGTGCTTGTGGTCAATGGTCATTTCTGATGATCTTGGAGTCACAGAGATACCCAATTCCTGATAGAAAGTGGTCCCATACTGCTGTTATAAGGTATAGTCAGTACAAATGCTCCTTCCACTGATGGCTCTTCACAGAAATGAATCATTTTTGCAGCATGGTCAGCAGCTGATTGTGCCAGGTTAGATTCCGTTGTTTCTTTTTGTAGCACCATCTTGTTCATTGCTGGAGTCCATGGAGATATTGATAGCATAGTGTTGACTGGTGTGGTACCATAACCCATGCTTCCTGGTTAGAGTCTGAGGTCCACTCAGGCTCCTCTGGTAGGATCCTGTGGACACATATTTGTCATCAGTGCCCACCACACTTTACCCTGGCTGATCTGCTTGCACTTGCTCAGTTGTCTGAGTTCCTTGGGAGCTCCTCTTCATTTGAACATGAGTTACTAGAGCAAAGTCTGGAACATGATAGAAGATCAGAGGATAAAAGGACTTTCTATCATCCTAGATAGGTATCCTTGACAGGACTCACTGTGGGAAGCAGGTGGTACATGGCTCCTATGCCATATGGGATGATCAGGGTACACTTAAACAGATTTTTGTTGTTTGAAATTTGAGGATTATTATCCCCTCCACCATATAAAATGTTCTGTCACTTCTCAAGCTGTTTTTTCCTTGAAGCTTTTTTTAATGCTATATAATGGTACACACATCATTGAATGAACATTGAATGTTTAAAGTGGTCTAATCATTTTGAAATTAACAGAATTGAAATTATAGTGGCATTATCATATTCTTAATACCTTGTTTTTGTTGTTAGTACATTGGGTCCTTTTGAAAATTTTAAAATTCCAGAGCTTAACTGCTTCACAGATTTTGTAAACATGTGTGTCTATGATAAGTTCTTGAAGGAGACAGTATAACTGTGTCATTAATTCTCTACTGTAATGAGATTATTTGAAAGAAGAATTTTCAGCAATTATGTGTTGCATGTCCAAAACAATGAAGAATGTAACAAAGTTAATATCATTTTTTTCTTGCAGTAGGAAGTGCAAACACAACTCACTGAATACCATCTGGGTCAAATGAGTGATTATTGACTTTGGGAAGTGAAGAGACATTGCAAAGAATAGGGGAAATATTTGCAATATTATATTTGATTCATGGTTAATATCAAGAAGCTATAAACACAACAACTCAATGTGAAAAATTATGTAATGTACAGAGGACCTAAACAGGCACATCCTAAAAGAAGAAATGCATACTAGACAAAGGATACATTACAGAATGTCCATTATCACTCAGAATTAGGAAAATACAAATGATAGCTCCAAAGAGAAATCTCCCCACATAGCTATATTGAAAAGGGTGCACATAATAGGGGAACTTTTGTACATTTTTGATGGGCATGTGCATTATTACAGCCACTGTAAAAAATTGTAGGAAGGCTCCATGGAAAAGTAGAAGTTCTATCCAATGATTTCATTTCTAGATATTTCTCCAAAGGGACAGTATCCAGTAATCAAAGCGTTTTCTGTTCCCCTATGTGTTGCAGTTATACTTAATGCATAGCAACAGGCAAATGTCCCAAAGTAGATGCATTTATGGAAAAATGTGACGTGCATACACAGTAGATACTGTTCGGCCTTCAGAAAGACTGACATTTGTGACAATGTGGATGGACATGGAACACTGAGTGAAATAAGCCAAGAAGAAAACAGTAACTACTGCATGATGTCATTTGTATGGAAAATCTAATAGAAATGCACATTAGAAAGGTTATTATCAAAGGGTGGGGCATGATATGGTCAGAGGGGAAGGGAAGATACTGCACAAAGTTTATGAGAGGAATGATGTATTTTGAGGTCTATTGTACAACACATAGATTATAGTAAGAAAAATAGTGGATTCTGTTATTCAAAAATAATTTAGGGAAATTTTCAAATGTTTCTTCCTAAGAAATGTTAGGTGAGGGCTGGAGAGATGGCTCAGCAGTTAAGAGCACTGGCTGGTCTTCAAATGTCCTCCTGAGTTCAACTCCCAGCAACCACATGGTGGCTCACAACCATCTATAATCAGATTTGGTGCCCTCTTCTGGCCTGCAGGAATACATGCAGGTGGAACACTGTCTACATAATAAATAAATCTTAAAAAGAAAAAGAAAAAGAAAAGGAAATGATAGGCGAAATGATGGGTATGGTTACTAGAAGAATGAATAATATCTCATCATGAACATATATCAAAACATATTTTATTCAAACACACATACAATTATTATTTACCTACAAAATAGCATTAATTAAAAATCTTAAAAAGAATAAAACACACGTTAGCAGCTGTGGCTACCTGCACTGGGCCTGCATGAGAGTGGGCCCCTCAGCAGTCGACTATGGATGAGGAAGGGTCTCATGGAGACCCATGTCTCCTTAGTGATCGATTCTGCTAGAAGAGGAGCTATTGTCTCCAGTGTGTACTGTGGAGTATGAAGCATTCCACTCCCATTAACAAGTGCAGGAGATTCAGAGGGTGAATGGAGGGCTTTTTTCTTATGATCTTGCAAAGTTGGGCACCAGCACCAGCTATAGAGGCAGCCATGCCACAGAAGTGCAGGAGAAGTTTCAGTAACCTTGCATTTATGTCTTTACACTCCTTTCCTCACTGGCTAAGTAATTGGGGTTTGGGTACCACATTTTTGTCACCTACCACTTGTATTTGTCTATTTCTCAACAGAGATCATATGTGGTTTCATCTCCATGATTTATGTCCCATTTGTTTGACAGCTTTTTAGGTGCCTGACCTTGTCACACTTACGAGTCCTTAGGCATGTTTGGGTGTTAATAATTTTCTACTCTAACATTTTTGTCTGGATAAAGGTAGCTAGACTGGCAGATGTTAAGCAGGGGTTCAATGTTTCCTGTTCGTCTAGAGCTGGACCTAGAGTGCCTCAAGGAACCTTTGAAACTCTACCTTGATTTTCTATTTCTTATAATGTCCACTGGTGAGCCCACTAGGCTCCAGTGGGGAAATTCAAGCTCATGGTTTCCCAGAGCGTCTTTATTAAAATCAATGGACCACAAAACAAAATGATGGAAATGTTGGAAAGGAGGGAGGGAGGGTAGATCAAGATGGCAAGGAGATAAGAGGGCGTGTCTGTGATTACACTACATTATACACATGTATGAAATTACCAAAGAACAATTTTAATACCAAAAATATGAAATGTGAAGGAGAAAGAAATTTAGGAAGCATGTTATTCATCCCAGTAGTGAGGTAGCTTAGTGATTTTTAGAGACTTTCTTCATTGTTGTTTTTAAGCCCTGGTGTTCTGTATAGACATTAAGGCAAATCTCAGTGCAGTTTTCAATGCACGAGGCAGAGTTATCCAGGTGACAGGAAAATGTGCCACTCACATTGTCTGCATTCTGATTCTTCTAAAACAGTTTTATTCTCTCCCCCAATCCCTCTACCTCCAATGTGTGAATTGGATGTATCTCCCACCTACTTATAATGTGTGAACTGGAGGTGTTCCCAACTCTTACTCTTTTTTTGGATATACGAAATGCCCATGGATCCAGTTAGGAAGAATACCAGTGAAATGTGAAGGATAGAAACATCACAGAGAAAAAAAAAAAACTATACTGGTGCTGTTATTTATGAGTAGATTATTAACAATGGTTAAGAGACATTTAATGAATCGGAATCTCAGAGTGCCGAGACCATGGCTCTTATTTCATGTCTCTTGTTTAGGAGGAGAAACTGTTTTGAGCCCTTTCATCTTGCTACAGCTGTGCTGCAACAAAGCAATTTTTTGTGGAAAAAATGGATTTGAAGCACAGTTTCATTTTGAGTTTTGTAGAACTTGTCAGTCAGGGGAAAAGAATTGCCTAGAAGAAAATGCTTTAGCTCTTCTGTTTACAGACTGCAATCTTAGGGCCAATGTTATGGGAACAATCGCCAGCGTGCCTCTCTACCTTATGATAGGAGCAAAAACACTCATTCTCAATTTTTGTTTTACTCTAGTGCCTTTAAAACTTGATTAAAAGCCAGCAGGTTGCTGAGGGTTCTAAGTGAATATATGTTGTTGTTGAGTCTTTTGATAATGCTCCCTGTGCTCCATAAACCAAGTAATCAGGTTTAGCTTGTACTTGCTGTGTCAAAGCTCCAGGGGGTCTACTAATTAAGAGGGAGAGAGGAAGAGTGAATGAGGGAGAGAGGGACACAGAGAGAGTCACAGAGAGACAGAGAAAACCGGACAGCTACAGAAAAGAAAGATCAGTGACAGTTGTGATTATAACATTCTGTTTAAAATAACTTGAAAACTAATATTTTAGCCCCTCTGCTGTACTTCTGACCTGTGTATCTCCAGGTTCCCGACTGTCATTGTCTCAGAGATTACAAGTCAACGTATATTAACCAAGGTTGTGTCTTTAGCAATGTTTTAATTACCTGGCTTTGTTGAGGACTTGATGAAATTGCTTTCACATAGTAGTTTGAAACACAATTTATTGTAAGGAAAACTTTCTCCCAATCATAGGTTTATTGATGGGCACATCTCTTAGGAAGACATTTTTTAAACATTTCATTTTTTAATTAAAATAGTTAATTTTATTATTTTATATGTCTGGACGTTGTGCCTGCATGAGTACCATATGTGTGCAGTGTCCATGGAGGCCAGAAGAAGACACTGGGTTCCCTGAAACTGGAGTTACAGATGATCGTAAGCCACCATGTGGATTCTAGGAATCAAACCCAGGTCCTCTGGAAGATCAATCAGTGCTCTTAACTGATGAGCCATCTCTCCAACCCTTTACACATTTTTAGCGTACAATATATTTTAGTTTATTGGGGAAAAATTCCTGTATAATAGAGGAGTTTATTGCTGAGAGGTTGGTGGTTTATGGCATTGCAGGATAGACTAAAAATCAGTTTTGTTTTGTTTTTTTTTTTTTTTTTTTTTTCAGCCAAAACTCGGGTTCAGCTGCTCTGAGGAGCTATTCTGTGTAATACAGGATATGTGTACCTCTTAGATCTTAGATCTTTACTCATCAGTTGCGGATAGCCCCTTTCCCACCATGCTCACTGTGGTAATCAGAATTGTCTGCTGAGACTGCCACTTGCCACATGGAGTGTGAGAAGCTGAGGAACAGTTCTGGATTGTACTTTTATTTACATTTTATTTTATTTTGTTTGTTCCACCTATTGAGAGAGAGAGAGAGTTTCTATGATACAGGCAGTCAAATTCTGCTCAGTTTTTAGAAAGAAAACATTTTTTTTTTCTTGAGTAAAAATGAGTCTAAGAAAAGGTGTGGAAGATGTGCCAATGAGTATTCACCAGAAATGGGACAAATGTATCATTCTTCCTCCCTATAAAGATCAGGGATGTTGTGGGAGGGGCGTAGAAAGATCCTAAGAACAGGAGATCAGGGAAGACACAGGTGACATAGAGTCTTCTGGTCATGACAAGACAAGGCAGCAGCTATTGTCTGCACAAGATCAAGCTACTCAATATTCCAGCACTGATGTGTATGTGTGGAGGGGAGGACTGTTAGCTCTCATCTAGCTGGGAGCTATGGACAGTTGATGACAGCTGGAGGAGGGAGAAACAGTTTTCTTCAAGAGTGTGACCCCTGCTAGGTCTAGTATGCTTCAGTGAGTGACTACACCCATGCATAAACATGTGGTACAGAGAGGACTCAGTAGGTTATTATAAGAATAGGGGACATGAAGTTGAGGCAGTGTGAATCTGGGAGGGGTGGAAGATGTGAGCACTAAAACACATTGTACAAATGCATGAAATTCTCAAGTAATCAATACAAGTGCTACATTAAAATATTCTTTATAGATTTTATTCTTGCTGGGCGTTGGTGGCGCACGCCTTTAATCCCAGCACTTGGGAGGCAGAGGTAGGCGGATCTCTGTGAGTTCGAGGCCAGTCTGGTCTACAAAGTGAGTCTAGGACAGCCAGAGCTGTTATACAGAGAAACCCTGTCTCGAAAAACCAAAAAAAAAAAAAAAAAAAAAAGATTTTATTCTTAGTTAGGTAGATTTCTATTTCTTGCCTTCCATAAGTTCATGGCTATGGTTTTATTGGGTCACCATTATTGGGTCTTTATAAAATATTCACCTTAGTTTTTAGCAAATTAACCCCTTTCACAGTCAAAATGCATATACAATATATTTAATATAGTTAACCTGTCAAAATATTGAGGAAAGCTGAAATAAGCTATGTTTATAACTAATGCAACCAGTGTGAGATACAGTCACAGTGAGGCTGGGATGTGACTTGGTGGTACAGTATTGGCCTAGCATGTCCAAAACTCTGGGTTCGAGATTCAGTACAGAAAACAACGCAAAAGCCACAAAGCTTCTGATGGGAGGAGGATCTTTGGGTCTGCTAGATGACCTCTGTGAACAATAAACATCTACATCTCTGAGGATCATTTGAGAGGTGCAGCATCTTTTTTCTATCCTAACTGAATTAGGTTCCCCATGAACAGTCACTCAGATGACTATCATGCACATGAGTATTTGATACTGCTGAAATTGTGAATATCTTACTAACTTTGAAAATCCAACAAATTATAGCCATGAGGACATATATTTTTTTTTCTCATGGAAATAATTGCTAACATCAAATACTCAGGAAACCATTTATGTATTTTATACCATTTTATTTTTATGGATTTTTGAAACTCAGGCGGTACTAAGGTATAATTTATATTCGTTTGAAATCACTGATTTTGCGGCTGTAATTCAATGGGTTTTGATGAATGCACAGATTCATCTAACCACTATTTTCACAGTGGTTGTGGAGAACACTCCCATTTCCAAGAGGTTCCCCTGCACCCTTTTGTGGTCAACTTTCTCTTCTAATTCTTGGTCATTCTTAGAACTCACCAAATCAGAATCAATTGGTGTTTAATCATTTGCGCCTGCATGCGTATGTGCATGTTTGTGTGTTTTCAACCGGAGCCTGCTTTTGATGATCATTGATGCTGCTGTGAAGTGGCCTATACCTCATAATGCTGAGCAGTCCGCTGTGTGGGTATTCTTCAGAACTGCGATAGAAGATTGACCTGCGGTCAGATTTGCAGGAATCCAGAATCCATTACATAATGGGCTGCTACCATGGTTGTGACATTAAAACAGATTCTAGTAGTGAGCATTTGCCCCAACTTTAAAATCCAGGAGACATCACTACCCTAAACATGAAGCTTACCAGCTCTTCTGCTAGACCATGGTGCCCAGAACAAGCTGGAGGTCCTGTGAAAATGAAGCATGCCCATTCTTCCCCATATATACCATGACCTTTGGAGAGGAATACAGGAGAAAGAGAACATTTCCTTGAAACCCTGTATATTTACTTAAAGGGCTTTGATATTATTGCTGGGAAAATCAATTGTTTTCCTTCTGTGAACCATGGATAGCAATTCTTGAAAAGCAGGCAAATAACTTGGGTTTGCCACAGTGTGAACTCTTTAGCTATTTATTTTAGAAGGTTTCCCTCAAACACTGACAGTTATTTCTTGTTTTTAGCTAACAGTCATGGGATTTTAACTCTTTTCAAACCTGTCTGCATTCTTCATCAATCTAGAAAAGTCGTGTCTCGCTGTCCTCCTGAGTTTTCATTTGGAGGATTGAATCTTCCTCACCTCAGGTTTGACCAAAGCTGTGTTTATCATTCATTTTTCCCTACACTCTTCTGAGATGATTATAACTAGTAATATCCCACCTAGGAGCTCAGGGTGAACACAAATGGTAAACACATTCAAGAAGGATGTATGTATAAATGATTGATATATTAAACTTAAGAAGTGTTTTTGAATAGTTCTTTTTCTTTTCCTGCTGGATCTTATTTCATAAGATGTAAGCAGCAGCATTCATCCCACCCCCCCTTTGGGTATGGGTGCTGATCCATGTGAGGGTGGGTGTACATTTGTGTGTGGTGTATATGTGCACATGGAGGCCAGAGATCAAGCTCCAGTGGTTCCCTCAGGAGCTGTACACCTTATTTCTCATCCTCATCATCTTCTTTGTATTTGTGAGACAGGCTTTCTCAATGGAACCCATCTCTCTGACTATGCTAGGCCAGTAAGCCCCAAGGATTGGCCTGCACCTGCCTATCCAGTGTTGGGTTTCCAAGAGGGTGTGGCTAAGCCTGGGTTTTTATGTAAGTTCTGACCTCAGGTGTCCATCCTTTTATGACAAGTACTTCATCCACTTTGTCATCTTCCCTGTCTATTATGTCTCTAGACATAATAACATTCACAATGAAATGTGAGTTTCATGGAAATCACATTTCTCCTGTGTTGGGTTGACTTATTTGGAAGCTACTGGGAGATTCTCATAAGATTTTCATGATTGTGACTTTAGATATTCTTCAAGAATAAAATAAGGCCCAGGTAGTAGAGCTTTAGAAGGGGAAAGTCTGAAACATCGATTTGATGAGTGTTACAGACAAAGCTGTCAGTGTCCTATAGTGAAACTGAAGATTCTTAGAAACTCGAAAGTTGACAAACAAAAAGCAAACCCAGAACCCAGTGCTTATTCAATCTGAAAATGTAAACTCAGAGAATCTGAGGGTGCACAGCATGGCACACACGCACTCATGCACGTACGCATGCACATGGATAGGAATATATTTTTATACACACAAGCACATGCATTATAGATAATTTGCCACTTTTGCAAATGCTGAAGTACCAACTGTATGCCAAATGTGGTCCCTCCTTTTATTGTCCTTACAGCATAGTAAAGGTGACCTTAAATAACTGAGTTGGGACGAGAAGTTTTAAGACTGCAAGGTAGGGACATGTGTCAGGAGGAAAGGGTTTTGCTTGGAAGTCAGAGGCTCTCTTAAGGCACCATGTTTGAATTACTATCCCAGCATGCTAACCTCACCCCTTTTCAGCTTGCAGGCCTCATTAAAGGGAGCAGAGTGCTTTGGAGGTATTTTCCTTGTTCCCTCGGAATTTATGAGTCACTGGCACCATCCCTTTCTCTATCTAAATATACCATATGAAGATCTGAGAGCCAGGACATTTACCTAGGTGCAAGGTTCTTAAGGTCCTAGGCTGAAGAAGAGATGGTTCATCTCCTACCATAAATACCTACTATTCATTTTTTTTTTTTTTACCACTAATGAAAGAATCTCTTCTGGATTTCCACAGATTTCATAAGCCTTCATGTGCAACCCACTGTGCCTTAAGTTTACTGGCTAAATACCCACAAGTGGTAATTATCACAGTGGGTATCATATGTGGATGGTTCACTGTGTATTCACAGTGTACATACTATACTGTATGCTTTACAGGAAATCTCATTACTTACTGCTCTCCCCTGATTCTCATCTATGCAGAAAGAGAGAGGAGGGAGGAAAGAGAAAGAGATAAGAACAAAGAGATAAATATCAGTGTTTGATACAGTGAATAGCTTTTGCCATAAACAGTTATATTTCAAGTTAGGATGGAAACTGAGTTAGGTATAGAACCTTAAACTCATCAAGATAGATAATAGAATATTAACATCAGTTTCCAAGTATGTATGGACTGGACATTGAGAATGTATGTTATACCTTATAATTTTCATAACTGTGGCCTAATTGTTCTCATTGTTTTATATTGTATTTATTTTTATAACAAAAAGGGTCCTTTATTGGACTAAAATGGGGAACTGTTGAGGGAAAATATACACCTTAAACAAAAAAAGCAGATAGGAGGGAGAGGAGAAAGAAGGTAGGAGAGTGGAACCAGGAGGGGGAGGAGGAAGGGGACTATGATTGAGATGCAACTTGAAGAAATAAGTAAATGTTGAGGAAAA
This sequence comes from Lophiomys imhausi, assembly GCA_907164525.1. NCBI lineage: Eukaryota > Metazoa > Chordata > Mammalia > Rodentia > Muridae > Lophiomys > Lophiomys imhausi. The sequence goes on from CAJQZJ010034321.1 coordinate 734,174, forward strand.
AAAAAAGAAACTTGACACAATGGTGCTCAGACCTTGAACATCTTAGCGAATAGAGCTCGGGCCATGGGCAAATGGCAGTCTGACTCTAGGAAAACTTCTAGTTTCACTATTTTTCCACATAGATATCAAGGGTACTTATTCCCACCTTCTTCTTCTTAGACAGTTCTCTAAGAAAGAGGCATGCATGACCACTTAGAAGTAGGAGAAATGGGACAGAGATTATACAACTTGTCCATATACCTGGTAAACGACTTAAAGGAGAATTGTAGCACATAAGCCCTTCAGGTGAGCTATATGTGATACCTCCTTGTTATCAGTAATTTATTGAGTCCTGAGATTTAGGGTCTGAACCCTGACTGTCCTTGTGCTTTTAAAGACTGTTGGATAGCATCATTTCATAAAGGAGGAGCCCTGTGAGGGATTTTGGGTTATGACACCAGAGAGTCAATGGGCTCCAGTTTTGGTTGAGAGAAGCTTTTAAAGTGTATTAGCAAGATCTGAATATATCTTGAAGCAAATGTTTAGGATACATGTCTTGGTTGACATGAAGGGAAATGCCAACCTAAGCCAGAAGCTAGATGCACTGTAATGCAGAGCCTGTGCTCTCCCAGGACACAGAGCTCCATCCTCAGAGCTATTGTGCCATAGTGAATCCCTGTATCCTGGTTCCCCACCTGACTGAGGTTTGAGCCCGTAAATCCATATTATTATTTCTGTCTCCTCCCTACCATGTTCTCAAAATAGAATTACATTTTCTTTCTTTGTGTTGTGTAATGACTTTTAAATGATTTCCTAGAGGCTTTTCTGCAAGATACTTAGCCCAGATGCCATGTTTCTCCAGGAAAAACAAAAGGTCCAAACTGATGAGAAAACGCCATATTATTTCCTTACCTTCATGTTTAACTGGAAGATGCTGGGCCATGACCAGTCATGTTCTTTATTTCCTCAAGTGATTTTGTATCTCTTGCTGAGCTGACCCAAGTTAGTTATTCTAACCTATTTCAGATGTTCTTAGTCTTCATTCGCAGATTAAAAAAACATTTATACTTTCTTCCAAGAAAATTACCAACCTTGGCTAAACTATTGCATTTTCCATGGATACTTATATGCAAACTCCATGAGAGTTTTGAAGATAGGGTCAAAAGCTCCTGAAAAATCTGTCTTTGGGGGTATGTGCTCAGAAAACACTCCAACTCTTGAACAAAGATCCAAATTGATCAGGGTAATCATTTTTCATTTGTTTATTCCTCCAGTTTTCTAGTCAGCAAATGTATTTAAAAATCTCCTATGTCCCTGGCATATAATAGAATCAAATAGACAAAATTTCTCCTTGTGGAAATAGAATTTCAGCTGGGAAGATGGACAACCAACACATAAGTACATTTGCTATATAAATAAAGGTACCTGCTGGCCAGGAAGATGCGAAAGAATGGCTCACAAGTGGCAGAGCTGTGTGTATGAAAGTGGGCTACCCAAGAACTGATGAGCACTCATATATGACTCGATGGAAGACTCTTAATACCAGAAAGAAGCAAGGGTTCACTGGAGGGAACATTTCCAGCCATGGAAGGTGTGACTGTCAAAAGTTGGGATGTGTACAGGGACTGTGGATACTAGGGTGCTCAGAACAGAGAGAGTCATGGAAGAAAAGCCATGGCAAGGTGACTTCAGAGACAATTGGAGTGAGCTGTGTGTGAGAAAATTTGCTTTTCTGTGAGCTGAAAGCAATACCATGGAGGAGTCTTTAGAAGAGGGATCATGCAGTGTTATCAGAATGATGGGTCATGAGGCTGAAATAAGGCTGAAGGGTGTGAGGACAGATGCAGAGAGTCTGTTTATTAAGCGCTTGAAATAATCTAGTTGGGTGATGCTGATGGCTTTGATTGGCAAAATGAAAATGTGGTTTCCAGAGCTGGGTTATTGGAGGTGACTTTAAGAATCATCTTTAATGATAAATGAAAATGTTCAGTTCCTAGATAGTTGCTTAACTCTCAGTAAGTGCTTAAAAATATTTGCTAGTCACCAGACGATGTAGCTTAGAGATAGAGAAGATGATCAGCAGTCTTGAGGTCCTAGGTAAAAATCCTATGTAGTGGCAAAATTAAAACAAACAAACAAAAAATCCTGTAGCAATTGAGTTGAGAGTAAACTGGCAAAATTTCAAAGCCTATTGTTCCAGGAGGATGTGCTGAAGAGGCAGAGGTAGGGCAATCATAAGTTTGAGGCCATCCTGAACTAAACCAGGGCTGTGGGTGTAGGTCAGGAGAAGAGTGATGACCAGCCCCCAGGTCCAATCCCCAGAACTGAAAATTACTGAAGGAAATTTGTCTTAGTCATCAATCAGGCACAACTTTTATTTCTTCTTCTTCTTCTTCTTCTTCTTCTTCTTCTTCTTCTTCTTCTTCTTCTTCTTCTTCTTCTTCTT
>CAJQZJ010034321.1:736608-770898 GCA_907164525.1 Lophiomys imhausi
TTCTTCTTCTTCTTCTTCTTCTTCTTCTTCTTCTTCTTCTTCTTCTTTTTCTTCTTCTTCTTCTTCTTCTTCTTCTCCTCCTCCTCCTCCTCCTCCTTCTTCTTCTTCTTCTTCTTCTTTTTCTTCTTCTCCTCCTCCTCCTCCTCCTTCTTCCTCCCCCTTTTCCTTCCTCTTCTTCTGCCTCCTATTATTGTTATTAGTATTATATTCTAACATTTTTATAATACATTATATTTTACAACAAAGATTTTCTGTTTATTCACCAGTGACACACAGAGCCAGGGATACTGTCATCCCACACATTTTATAGCTGTGTGCACTACCTTGTTCACCAGGTTAATAGCCATATAGTTGCTAAACCCTTGGATGTTGTAGTCAGGAATTCTCAGCCCCAACAGGAGCTGTCATTGCTAAGCAGAGTTTCTCTAGCTAGTCTCTGTATATTGCCTTACTCTTGTTTTTATCCCCGAGAAAGAGACATGAAAGTAAGTTAGAGTAATTGAAAGGATTAAGTGGTGGAATAGGTATCAGCTCTTACAACACAAATCTGGGTACAAGCTGTGAACTCAATAGTAGTTGTGTACAATAATTGGAGCAGGACTCTAGAGGTCAACAGCATGGGTTTGCACCCCACCTCATACTGGCTTCTTTGTTCCAATGGGTCAGTCACCTAATCTGTTTGAGTCCTAATTGTTTCATGTGTAAACTGGGGGGTAATAATAATACTTAGCAAGTTCTTGTAACTTGGTTGAATTCACAGACCATGTAACCGACGCTTTGAAATGGAGCACATGAAATCAGTGTTGATGCTTCATTCCCATTCACATAATGAAGGGGATGGCTTCTTTAGGGAATAAGCCTCTAGGCCTCCAGTTCTACAAAGACTACTTACAGGAAGGCTAGTGATGCAGCAGGAGGTTGAAAGCATTGCTGTAGACTAATATAACATGTTCTCTTGTGTATGATTTCCAGGTGCATTTTAATGTTTTACTTACTAAGCTCATGTGTGATATAGAGTCAACTATTTCAAGTTGTAGACTTTAGTCATATTCCAGTAATACTTCTTGTTAACTGCATTGTAAATTATTCTATTGTGTTGGTTTTTCTACAGTGGTTTTCCTTATTTTCTAGAACAGAGAACTATACAACCCACTCTCTCTTCCTTTTAAATTACCTTCTTTATTTTAAGAAAAGTTAAGAAAACACTACTCTTCATTTGTCTTTCAGAATCTCTCCTTACTTTTTAAATAAAGTATTTAGTTAAAATAAAACCAACAAAATAACACTTAGCCCCAGCGATATTGGAAAATTAAATGAGTTAATGCTTGTAACATGCTTCAAACAGTGTGTCATGCATGGTATACACATTTGTGCTTGTTGATAGATGTTATCCATTGTGGCCATTAGTGACAGTGTCTGTGAATGAATTATCCTTAATGTCTTCTTGTCAAACAGTGGCAAATAACCACATAACTCCCCAAATCTGCCTTGCTTTTTTTCTCATTCTGCATCATATATTTTTAAGTGACCTGCTTGTGAACTTCTGTTTCTAGTTACTTATTTCTTAAAAGGTATCCCAAAATGTCTACTGTGGGATAGAATCAAGATTTAAATAATCTGATCATTCTATCTGTTTCCCTATTCCTAAAATAACCATTTATCTTAAATCTCACTTCTCTCAATGATGATTAGTCCTCTACATACCCCCAAATTGTTACTAAGAAACCACTTTCCATTTTAAAAGTGTTTTTGTGGTTGACTTGTGGAGTCTCCTGCAGCATTGCTGTCATGTGGAGCTTTTGTGGGTTACCCTTGTTTCCTCTCTGCTGGCCTTACTCACAGGTCATGGTCCCCAATTATCCTTTTAGTGTATCACTTATCAACACAGTGAGTGGAGTCCATTTTCACCATTGCTGCCCTCAGAGAGAATTACTCAGGATGGAAATAAATATGCTCAGCAGGGGATGACTGGGGAGTGATGAGTGTGACACTTGTTTCTGCTGGGGTGGCAGCTTGGCTGACTGCTGGGCTCTTGCATTAGAAAGGGAAAGCCTGGAATCAGGGAGGGGATCTCAAAGAAGAATACATTTACTCTGTGGAATAAAGTCTTGCTCTGTTACCATACATTAAGGGCTATTCTGGATAATAGGAGGTTTCCTCTCTTGGTGATCTCTAAGACCCTGATCCTCAGAATGGTAACATTTTGGAGTGAAATGATTTATAACATAGTTGCTTTTCCTGTGTTGAAGAAAGGTTCAATTTAAAGACCACTGTGGGAATTACAGGTTTCTACAAGCCTCTCTGAAAGGTGACCCTCACAATCTAGAGCTTGCTTTGATACATTTGAGTCTTGCTAACTGGCTGCCAGAATCCTTATTGATTCAGAAAACCTTTCTTAGGGATTATTGATATATCAGACTTTGTGCCAGGTGGTGGGGAGAATGGAAGGATGACAACTAATGCCCTAATGTAGATTTCTATATTCTTGTGGATCCAAATGAGCATAATTCTTGTGACTGCAAAATAGGTCAGTGGCAAAAACAGAATGCCAAGGGACCATAACAAGGTCCTGTTATTCTGCCCTTCGGAGGGAACCATCAATGGCTCAAGCATAGAATTCAGTCCTTAGGTTGCCGATGCACTGCAAAAGTGTAGCATAGAGAAGGAACGTCACGGGAAGCAGAGGTCTCATGTCCAATGTTAAGAAAGCATCAGGTGCCATACTACACAAAACTCCACGACTTATCAGTATCTTTCAAACCATAACCTAACAAATTATAATCTTAATGTCAAGAACATCAATTTGAAAAGCCTAATAACACTAGTGTTACAATAGAATGGAGGCCATCAGATGAGTAACGTTGAATAGAATTCTTTCCTGGAATTGTGCATGCAAGTTAAAATCACTCTGATTTTGTAAGGAAGCAATGGTGTAATGTACATCGTGTACATTTCTTTTGCCAACTATTTAGTAGCTTGGCTGTCCTCGTGCTTGCCCAATTTTTTTAAATTAATTGCTTCTCCGAGTCTACAAATGCTTCACCAGTGGAATCCACTGGCATGGCTGTGAAATGCTGTTCCTGGTCTTGTAGTGGACTGCCATTAGTTGAAAACATGGCTGGCCTGGTGAGAAAAGATTTATAAAGGTTTGTAATATAGTTGAAGAATAGGTTGGGATCCATAATTAGTCATTATTTAAAATATAATGAATTATGCTACACATTCACATTGAACCTTTATGTAGAAAAAATGGTATGAGATGTCTGGAGAGAGACTGAAGAAATGGCTGAATTAAGAATGCATACTGGGAAGGTAGAAGCAGGCAGATCTCTGTGAGTTCAAGGCCAACCTGGTCTACAGAGTGATTTCCAGTACAGCCAGGGATACACATAGAAATCTTGTCTCAAAAAAACCCACAATTTGTTAGTGGGACATTTTGTCCTAGTGGAGCCACCATGTAGACCTACAGGGAAAAGGGAACCTCTCAGCCCTCACATGGCTGATGAACTGAAGGGGGCTGATATGTAGGGCACCCCACACCATAGGAGTAGGATAGGTGGGAGAAGGGGTGAGGGTGGGACTGGGAGGTGTGGAGGGAGGGGACTGTGATGGAGATGTAAATTGAAGTAATAAATAAACATATATATATATATATATATATACATATATATATATATATATATATATATGAAAAAAGAAGAATGCATACTGTTCTTGCATAGGATTGAGTTCAGTTCCCAGTAGCTTTCAATTGCCTGTAACTCCAGAACCAGGGGATCCAACACCTTCTTCTATACTCAGTGGGCACCTGAACTCATGTATGCACCCTCTACACACACAAACATACACATATACACACACACACACACACACACACACACACACACAACACCCTCCCCCACACACACATATATACATAATTATAAAGTAACAAAAAAGAAATCTTTTTCTTGGTATGAAAATGAATTGGGTCCCTTGTTAAAAAATTATATGGCTAATTAAACCATGTATCCAGTATTTATATTATTGTTAATTGGTTTGGTGGCTAATCCTTAACCATCCATTATAAATGAGCACACAGAGACCACATGGATTTTACCAAGCCATGACCTGAATTGTGCAATCCTAGCCCATCTAAGCTAGCTCTTAATTCTATTACCAAAATATGACCCAATATATACATATATCCCCTTGGACTGTCATTCTCCACGATATGCCGATGTCCCTGGCCATGTGGAATGAGGTTCCTTTTCTAACCCATGGTGTGTGCCTCCTTCCTGCTGCTCCTGGCTGGAATGCTGTGTCTAAAGCACAGGCTTCCTGCTCTAATCCCAGAAAGTCCCACCTTTCTCCATCTTTGCCCAATCTCAGGCCTTGGCATTTTATTTAACCAATCAGAGTCAATGTAAGTAACAGACAGCAAACAGAACCAATTAATTAACATTTAGAATGCTTAACACTACCCCAACAATTCCCTCCTTTTGTCTAAAAAAAAAAAGGCTAAATTTTTTAACTCATATAGTAAAAACAATAAGAACAAATATGAAACAATCAAGAAAACCATATATAAAAGTTATACACATAATGTTTAGCCTATTTGTATCAGGCAATCTTGAAGAAGAAAAAAAAATCATCTTGTCTATCTTGTTGTGTCTAAAGTTCTTAACCAAAATAATTTCTATCATATCCTATATTTATAAACCTAAAGATTTTATTTAGACTTGAAAATATCCTTTTAAGTCCTAAACAACTCAAGTTCAATTGAAATTTTATAACTATTATGCCTTCAACCCATCAAAGACATAAGAAGGGATAAAGTTATTATTTGAGTGAGTAGGAAGCATAGGAGAGCAGCTTCCAAAAGAAATATGACAGTTTATTGCCTAGACAGTCCCAAATATCACTTGATATCATTGGAGCATCATCTTCAGCCTTCTGGCCAAGCATTTTTCACAGACTAAATTGTGCAGCAGGAAATAATAAGGATTTTCCCATTCTGTCTCTGCAGAATCAGGACATCGACTTACCTGCATTTAAGCTGTGGTCCATCTTTGGACTATATATAGTCTGTTGAGAGAGCAGGGGCATTTTTGCCCAATAGGAATTATCTCCTGATGGGAGATTTCTTTTTGATGCTCATTGTCTTCTTCCAAGTCAAATGGGAGCTGTCAGGAGCTGACTGTCTTAAGTCAAACGATTCTTATAATAATAAAAAACATCTTTAAATGCCATTTTCTGTATGCCTCTGAGGGTTTTGAAGAGATCTACTATTTTATTTATAAATCTATCTATCATCTATCTATCTATCTTTGAACAAGCAAACTGTATATTTTTATCCACTTATTATCAGTTTAACCTAGTATTTGTCATGACCAGGAGCTTGACTGGCCAGTAAATTTGTATTATTCAGACTCCTAAATAGATTACAATAGCAGCCCATAAAAGGATTGGAAGTAAACCTATACTTTTAAATGATTTGTACAGGCACAATACCTTATACAAGAGTTGAAATATACATATTATGTGTCAAAATATAAAATTACATACTAATGAATCAAACTTAATCTTATTTTTGTATCAATATACAAAATTATATACCAATGTATCAAAAGATAACCTTATTTAAAGAATAACAATAATTTTAATTTTCAGAGCAATTTCAATAATCTATCCTTATATCTTATCATTTCTATATTATATAAATATATTTCCCCTCTTTTTCTTTTCAAGTCTTTTCCCACTATATAAGAGAGAAAGAAGGATAGAGAAAAGAAAAAGAGATCTCCAAGTCTAACTTAATATACCTTGCTTAACAAGACCATATAACAATTTGTAACCATTACCTCTAAACAATATTTATAACATATCAAATGACCAAAGAATCATCTACCCCACTTTTTGGGAATGGGACGTCGCTCTCTTAAAACTGCTTCCTGCTGAATTGGGATGCAGAAAACCTGTTTAGGGGCCCAAATAAAATGTAAAAAAAAAAAAAATGGTTAAGCAAGTAAATTGTAACATTTGTTGTCCAGTCTCTATGTGCTCAGCAATTTGAATGTTCTGAGCAATTTGTAGTTCAAAGCTGGACTTTGGTATGAAAGTTTAGTCCTTGAGGCTGGGCCATCTCAGCAAGCTGTTTGAAGTTGTTCTTGATGCAGATTTTTGAAGAAACAGCTATTGAGGCAGTCTATGAGGCTGGATCATCTGGGTTACTTGTCTTGTCTTCTTTGGAATCTGGTCTGGTTCTGAAAATATATAATTTCTCACAAGTAACATATAGTTCTGCAATTACCAAAATGCCTTGGATGTGCGGGATGCACAAATCAATTAAGGAATATTTTCTGTTCTTTGAACAGCAGAAAGACATTTGCAAGTCTCCATTCATGCCATATAAAGACATGAGATATAATAGTATTACATATATATGCTATATATAATCTATTTTAAATTGAAAATACAGCATAAGACTGTATGGAGTTTAAATATTCTCCTCAACAGTTGACATATATTTATTAATTGATTAAAACAGGTTTATACTGTGTTGTTCTGGCTTTTTTGTAGATTAGGTTGGCCTCAAACTCAAAAGAACCAATCTGTCTCTGTCTTTGTCTCCCTTGTTTTGGGATCAAAGTTTTGCATTTATATATATTTTCTTTCCTTTTCTCCTTTCTTTGGAGATTTAATTTCTATGTGGATATATCTATCCTTATTGAGACAGGGTTTCTCTTTGTAGCTTGGGCTGTCTTGATTTGCTCTGTAGAGCTCTGTAGATTCAGATTGGCCTTGAAAACACACAGAACCTGTTCTTCCCTTGTCTCCCAAGTTTTGAGATCAAGGTATAAACTTAAATAATTGAATTACCCTTATTAAACAATAACATTAATTAAATCATTTTTTGTATTAGTTTGAGTTCCAATTCTCCCATGGAAGCTCCATTCTTAAGGAGATTAGTGTAAAATAGCATATCAGCTTTTCTTAATTGTTGTCTGTGGAAGGCATGCAGTTTGCATGTTCCCAAACCTAACTCTGGGTTCTTACATTGGTTAACAGAATATATCTCTTTCTCTCTCTCTTTTTTTTTTGCCTGGAGACAGGATTTATCTGTGTATCCTTGTTCTGGACTCACTTTGCACACCAGGCTAGCCTTGAACTCACAGAAATTAGCCTGCTTCTGCCTCCAAAATTCTGGGATTAAAGGTGTGCACCACCACACCCAGAGATTAACATATCTCCTTCAGGGCAAAATGTCTCTTGAAACCAGTTCTCCAGTGGGAGCCCCACAACTAAGGAGACTGGCTTGTGAGCCCTTTCTCTTCACAAAAATTTAAGATTATGTGCATTTATCCATTAGATCAGTAAGGACATTATTAAACTTAACATCAAGGAAAAATGTGTCATTTTTGAATTCTAGACTGTTTTTAGTAAGCAGCCTTGTCTTATCAGCAGGTTTCCTGCCCTGCCTTCATTGTTTAAACCAGGCTGGTCTAGAATCCAGAGATCTGCCTGTTTCTTCCTCTAGTGTGATGGGATAAAGAGTGTGTGCCAGTACCATCCTGCTCAAATATTTTACTTAAATCCCAGATTTTAGTAACTCTGTAACCTTAAGAGCAACTTTGAAATGTAGTGACAATTCGAAATTGGCCCAAAATCTTCAAAAATCTCTTATGTTTTAGCAATGCCAAACCAGAAAAATATCCTTTCTGCCTCCCAATATAGGAAAATCAAAGACATCTAAACAAAAGTCAAGCAAAGAAACAATATTCCCAGAGCATTGGCATGTCTAACCATGCCATCCCATGCTGCAATTAAAGCTTTGTTCATTATTCCTTGAGATCTAGTTGCGATTGTATTTCATTGGTGGACCTTTCCCAGAAAGCCCTGAGAAGCACCTCATAGCCAGGGAGCTCTTAGCGCCAGTTGTCATCAATTTTGCCTTATTTATCGGGAAATGCCTCCCTCTTTCCTTCATTATCATTGTTGGCAATTTAGCATTCCATCTGCAAATTCTTTCCTTCAAGACTATCCTAGTCTGAACTTTCTCAAAAATGATACACAGAACCACAATTGTCAGGGTAAAAATCAGTTGCATGCTAAGAGGAACAAACTCAATTGGAATACAAACGTGTTGAGGCATTATGAATTCCTCCATTTTTAATCTAGGCAGTTATTTCTGCTCTCAAATTCTGTTTAGAAGGCTGACAGCTTTTTAGTACATAAGGGGAGCTAAGCCTTAGCTCTCAGTCTTTGCTGCAAGGCAACAGCTTTTGTTAAGGTAGCCGCACCTTTGAAATGCATTTGAGTCTGGTTCCCTGCTCTTGGGCTAGGAAACCAGATTTCACCAAGGAATTCTCACACTGTAAGCATGGATTCTAATTGCCCCACGTTGGGCGCCATTTGTTAAAAAATTATATGGCTAATTAAACTATGCATCCAGTATTTATATTATTGTTAATTGGTTTGGTGGCTAATCCTTAACCATCCATTATAAATGAGCACACAGAGACCACATGGATTTTACCAAGCCTTGGCCTGAATTGTGCAATCCTAGCCCATCTAAACTAGCTCTTAATTCTATTACCAAAATATGACCCCATATATACATACGTCCCCTTGGACTGCCATTCTCCACGATATGCCGATGTCCCTGGCCATGTGGAATGAGGTTCCTTTTTCTAACCCATGGTGTGTGCCTCCTTCCTGCTGCTCCTGGCTGGAATGCTCGAATCCTCTGTCTAAAGCACAGGCTTCCTGCTCTAATCCCAGAAAGTCCCACCTTTCTCCATCTTTGCCCAATCTCAGGCCTTGGCATTTTATTTAACCAATCAGAGTCAATGTAAGTAACAGACAACAAGCAGAACCAATTAATTAACATTTAGAATGCTTAACACTACCCCAACAGTCCCTTTTATAAAATAAACTTGGTTACACTGTACAGAATCCCACCTCTGGGCTGATCACCAAAAGCTTGAAGCTTTGTTAGATCCCTTACCATGGCAGGAGTACATGAAGCTAGTACCCACGTTCATCCTCAAACAGCCTACAGTACCCAGAGGTATTGTATGTGGTCCCAGCTCTGCTCTACTGATTCTATTTCCCCAGCCTCTCTTGATAGAGACCCAAGCCAGTTCACACTACCATTCCAGCTTTTCTTAGTTAACCAAGATTTTTATTAGCAACTTTGTTTCCTCAGGAATACTAGTGCCATCACTTGTTTTTCCTGGGGTTTCTATCTTAGAAGCCCAGATGGCCAGAGTGATCTGCATTGCATGGAAAGGGAAATTGGAATGGTGTAATGGCAAGGAATTCTTAGAGTAAAAAAAAAAAAAAAAAACCACTTTTGATGAGTCTCATGAGCTGTGTAACCCTGGACAAGGCAAGCCTCTGTGTTTAAGTTTCATTACCTCTGCAGCATGAATAATAGTGCCTAGAACTCAAGGCTGTTGGGGAATTGAAATGCAGTCACTGAGATCATGTACAAAGCTCTTAGAAAAATGCCTATCATGTAGTAGTTGCTCAACAAGTATTGATTCATACACAAACTATTTTTAATCTATTCAAGGCTTTGGGGATGTATCTCAGTCAAGTTCTTATCTAGAATGAACAAATCCCTAGGTTCAATCCCCAGCACCACATGAAACCAGATGTTGGTGATACATTTCCATAACTGTAGGACTCAGGAGGATGTAGGGGGACCTGAAGTTCAAAGCTAGCTCTAGCTCACATAATGAGCTCAAGGACAGCTGGTGCTACATGAGATCCTATCTCAGGAAAAAAAAAAATCCCTTTGCAGATTTTCATGTGTAGAGAAGCAAGGTAAAATTTCTTTGAGAGATGTTTTTGTTATGAATGCCAGAAGCAGATGATTAAAATTGAAGACTTCTCATCTCATGTTGAAATCCACACATCCAACTTCTCACATGTCCCTCCTTGTAGCAGATGATGGCTCTTCCCTCAGTTTTCCAGATAAGGATTCTGAGGTCAGGGATGCTGGGAAAACTGTTCATGTTCACAACAGCCAATGTGCAAGTTGAATTGATGGGTGTTTGATATCAACACACGTTCCTTTCCTCAAGCCACTTTTTGCATTTTTCGAGGTGTGCCTGATTTGGGTTCTGGCAAGGGAGAATTGCTGTTCACTTGTTAGATAAAGCTGTGCTCAGAGAGTGGATAGAGAGACGTAGAGGATGTAGTTATATTGAAGATGCTTTCCTCGATCACAGTAGCTTGACTGAATGCAGCCAGATGAATGCTAGGGTTGGAAGTGATCTAACATGACTTATAAGGTTCTGAATCTGCTTTGAGCAGGTACCTGGCAGAGGGCTGGAGAGTGTGGAGTCCTGTCTTACTCAGCTCACAGCCTGGGCACCTGTGGTCTGTGACTGCTCTGGGGAAGGCACCATCTTCTCATTTTTGTGAAAAGCACCAAATGGCCTGAGCTGGAATCAGTGTGGGACTAGTTCATTTTCCCAGCACACCAGCCAGCACTCCATTGGCACAAAAACGCTGAAGTCACCAGGGTGACCTAGAAAATAGTGCTGAGGAAACACACAAGTGCTCCTTGGCAAGTGGAGTTCATAATAGGTTTCACTAAACACAATATTAAGGAAAGAAGAATCCAAGGCAATTAGCAAGCTTCAAGGCCCCCAAACTCACTATTTGAAAGGTATGTGAAAAAGGCTGGGGAAATTTTCCCTTATGGTTGAAGCATGCTTAGATGTTTGCGAAGTCACCACCAACATAAGGGGAATTGTAACTATTAACGAAGCAAATGGGCAGGCATTTTAAAAAGAGCTTTTTTGTTCAGCCTATCTTTTGTAGAGGAGAATGATCGTTAAATTTTAAAGGGATGCATTTTTTTTCTCTACTGTATACAGTAGTTCTATAAAGCATTGCCTCCTGCCAGATACTTGACAATGCCTTTCTGTTTTTTAGGAGAGAGTCATTTGAAATGTATAAAGTGGGTCAGACCTAAGGTGGTGGTATGAATTTATAATAACAGAGATAAGAAAGAAAGAAAGAAATGGAAGCGATAGAAGAAGATGAGCTGAGATTGTTTTACTTTGTGACAGGATAGAATTATGAAGAACAAGAAGTTGTCGAGCTGTGAGCTCATTGAACTGTGATTTAAGGAATCTCAGTAAATGTGAAACATGGACCTAGAAAGAAGATACTCAGAGAGAAGTTAGTTCATATCTGCCTCCTAACGCCAGCTAAAAATAACTAGGATGTGAGTCATTCTCTATTCTTTGGAATCAGATATACTAAAAAATCCTGATAATTAGCACACCAAATCTTTATTTCTATCCAGAATATATATTCACAAATGACTCTGAGCTTATTATAGCATTACCACCTGATAAGCCCATTGGAGGCCAAAAATAATATAAGTCGAAATGACTTGAACACATTTGAGTGTCACAGCCTAGAGATTCAGGAAGCTGCAGTGCTGACACCCCCAATAATCTCGTGACTGCTGGGAGCAGCACACAGAGAGAAAACTCCATTCCTTGGTATCTGGAGGCAAAGTCAGCATTCACAATCTAGACTATGAGTTCTGCAGGTTCACTACACTTTCACAACTATGTCAAGTTGAAAAATCCCCAGTTAAGCTACCTGAATTCCAGACCCTTTTGTATACACATACAGGGTACATACATGTGCATGTGATTTCTACATAAAATATATATAAAGAAATGTATATCTACACACATACAAACACATATATGTATATATTTTGACCTTTGACCCTTAAAGGCTTTTGACATCCCTTTGTCCAAAAGTCAATTCCAGGATAATGGTAGAAGTTTCTTTATAATCTTTGATTATATATAATTTCCAAATATATGTGCTGGTTCACCAGCAATTGAATGGCAAGAACCATGTAATGATAAAAGCTGTTTGAGATAACTGGCATCATACACTCCTAAGATTTTAGGTCAGGAAAGGATGTCTTGGACTGTTGGGTCCAAATCCCACATAATTGACCTGATATAAAGAAGGTTTTCCTCATTACCTTTATTCCCTTGACATGACCATAATTTACGTATCTGCACACCTCATTAGTGAGTGGTAAGTGACTTTCTGCTAGACAGAAGTTCAGCATGTTATATAATAATTGGCACTTGGTTCTGAACTTAATTCTGCATGTTTATATTTTATCATCATCATCATCATTATCATTATTATTACTCTAACTACCTGGTAGTGGTTCTTTTGCAAGCTTGCAATAGAAAATAGACAAACTACCTAATAACATGAGTGTCAGTGGGGGCATATAAACAAATACTTCCTGCTAAGAATGTGGATTTACTTTAAAAAAAAAAAAAACAATTAGGGCCTGTATTAGGAAGGTGGGTGAGTAGGCAAAGGGCTTGCTATGTAAGCATGAGAACCTGAGTTTGGATCCCTAACTATATGTTCCAGGTCATCTGAGTTACTAAAGAACATAATCATTTCTGTTCATCTGGATTTTCTATTTCTCCTTGTCATGAAAGCTCTGTCCATCCTCTAATTCAGGCAGAAATCATTTGCTCGTTTATCACCTTGACAAACTTTTCAGAAGGTTAAACTAAGGGACACTGGTTAGCATTTAGCATTCACAGGGAGTTCAGCTGTTACTTATGTTTTATTCTCCTTGCAGATATCATTAGTGCTTTGTGCATCATTTTATTTTAGATGTAATAAGAAATCAGGAGCCATGTTTGTTGATTATCATTGAACTACGATTACCACTAATTTTTCAATCTGCCAATTTTATCTCTGAAAAGCCATTGCTCAAAAATGCCTATTACTTACATTTCAGCAAGAATAAATGTCTTAAAAAGATAAGGAATCATAGCACTTTGCAGTTAAAATCTTATGACTCACCAGGGGGAAAAAGTACTTCAGGAAGGAAGGCAGGAAACAGCAAACTTATCTATAATTTTAAATGATTTAGTCTTCTGTTTTAAATATCACCTCAGAATATTTAATATCACATTGCTTTATAAATATTATAATATTTCTTAACATGACACAAAGAATCAAAGCATAAAAAGGAAAGAAAAGCCTTTCTAACATGGTAGTTCAAAAATAAAACTGTAGGGCATAGACGAAAAAAACACATTCAAAGCAAATATAAACAAAAGAGACGTGTTTAGGCTCTTAGGGCATTTTTAATTTAATAACAATGATTTGAACACACATATCAAAAAGCATGCTTAAGAGTTTGAAAAAGATATATTCAGTATCACTGCTCATTGGAGGACCAAGATAGATATGCCTGAGATTCCTCCACACATTCCAACAATGACAAACTAAAACAAACAAACAAACAAACAAAAAAAAACCCTCAAAATTCCACACACCTCAGTCAGTGAGGTCATTGGAAATTCCATGTCCTGAGGGTAGATATGCAGAGTTGCACCAAGGTTTGGAGAACAAAATAAATTATAAAGAGTTAAACTTAAAATCCCTCTGCATATGACCTGCCTATTGCTGTCCTAGGTATCTGTACAATAATAAAGAAAGTGTATTCTATAGAAAAGAATGTTATCAATGATTATTTGCTGCAGTTTTATTTATAATGGTCAATAATAGGAAACACCAAAAATGGGTAACAACAAATGAGTGAATAAGCTAATTATGATATATCAAAATAAGTAAACTATTAAGAAAGACATGAAGTTCTGGCCTCTTGATACCAACCGTCTTAAACTGTTTAGGATAGTTAAGAAAAACAAACTCCTAGTCATGCATGCATGTCACCTTGTTAGCTACTAAGACAGTCTATCACAGATATTCTCTAAGCTACTCAGTAATCAAGTTGTTAAGAGACAAGCAACATTTGCTTATCTAAATACAAGAGATAGAT
Source organism: Lophiomys imhausi (assembly GCA_907164525.1). Lineage (NCBI taxonomy): Eukaryota > Metazoa > Chordata > Mammalia > Rodentia > Muridae > Lophiomys > Lophiomys imhausi. The sequence goes on from CAJQZJ010034321.1 coordinate 750,461, forward strand.
AGGGCATCTTCAAAAACCCCAAGAGATCTGCAGAATATGGCATTCAAAGATGTGGTCTTAAATTAAGATTTTTTTTTGATATTGTGACATATCAGCTCCTGACAGCACTCCCTATTCTACTCCAAGTAGAAGAAAAGCATCGAAGAATCTCCAATGTGAGATGGTTGAATTAGTGGCAAGCCTATCTCTTGACATGTAAAAACTCCTTGCTTCAACTGCAGACAGACTGCTGTCCAAAAAGGACAAAACTTAGTATCAGGGAAGTCGACAGCCTAGCTCTGCCAAGACAGGGTAGGTTAGTCTTTCACAATCCCTGCTCTACAATAAATGTCTGTCAGAGAAACAGGACCAAAAGGCTGAAGACTGATGCTGGAATGTATGGAGAGAAAATGGGAACTGTCCAGGTAGTCCTGGTTTGTCATTTCTTAGTATTGGAAGCTGCAGGCCCTGCACTTCCTATACAATCAGATATATTTATCCTTCTCAGCTCTCTGAGGTGGTTGAAGAATAGACAGCTTGAGTCTCATAGCTAAATTTTGAGTTGTTTAGGAATCAAGAGGGCGTTCTAGATCTAAGAAGATGGTTATAATAGTGATGCAAGTTAGTATGAAAACTAAGTCAGTTATAGAACTTTAAACTCATGGAGATGGTTAGAAGGTAGAAGGTTAAAGTCAGGGGCCAAATATGTATGAACTGGATATTGGGAAGGTACACCGGGCCATTTAACTCTCATAAATGTGGCATATTTAATTCTGCTGTTTTGTATAGAATTTACTGTTATAAGAGAAAGAACCATTTGTTGGAATGAAAAGAGAAGCTGTTGGGGGGGGGAAGAGGGTGGAAGGGTGGGACAAGAAGGGGGAATAGGGAAGGGTTTGCGACTGAGATGTAACTTGAAAAAAAAATAAAGTACTTATTAAAAAAAAAAGAAAGAAAGACATGGACATGAATGAACCTCAAGATGTTTATGGGAAAAAAAGTGACTGTAGGGGCAAGGGCCTAGCTCAGCTAATAGAATTTTTGTCTAGCATACACAAGGCCTTATGTTTGAGCTCTAACACTAAGTAATCCAGGTGTGGTGGTAACCCCTATAATCTCAGCACTCAGAGGTGGAGGCAAGAGGAAAATCATCTTAGGCTATGTAGAAAGTTCAAGACTAGCTTGGTTTGTTTGTGACTGTGTGTCTCAAAACAGTAATGATGACTGCATGTATATAAAACTCAAACTGTCCTGTAGTAATTTACCATTTGTATCATTGTTTTGCTTGCTTAACCATGGTTGATTTGAAGAGAGCCAAGAAGAGAATAAAGAAGGACACAAAGGAACTAATGGGTGTGATGTGTTCATTGTCTTCATTGTACAAAGGGTTTTTCAGATGTGAGCACAGAAAAAATATCAGATTGTACTGTGCAATTTATCCTATAAAATTATATCTCAACTTTTTAATGTTCATTTTTGTTAATTTAAATTTTTGTGCATATGTCTGTTCATATATGTGTATGTGCACCTGAGCCAGGTACTTGCAAAGTTCAGAAGCTAGTGTCAAAGTTCCTGGAACTGGAGTTAAAGATAGTTGCAAGGTGCCAAATGTGGGTGCTGTGAACAGAACTTGGGGCCTCTAAAAGAAGAGTAGTCCGAATTCTTAACTGCTCAACCATCACTGCAGCCACTGTAGCATAACACCTTTTCAGAACATACCGTGAACAAGGAATATAAACTGGAAGGAGGTTGTTCCAATGTACTTTACTTCAAGAAACTTATATTAAACTTTAGCAGCCTCATGCATTTGCTCATGAGGACTCTAACAAAACTGGTGATGCTTTTCAAGGTCTCAGTCTACCTGTCTCTGACCTGTGACAATTTCAAGGCATTTATGTATCCTTAGAAAGCAAGATGTTGTTTTAAGTGATAACTCGGGCTTTCAAGACAGTTCAACTCTTCAAAAGTTCAATGACTACCTGTCTTTCCCTTTTCATAGTCATGCCAGCAAGTGCCCAGGCTAGCTGCAAGAACATGACCCTATCTTATGACATTTCTTTTATATATTGATGACATTTTGGGAGGCTGATAGAGTTTTAGAAATATGCTTGTGAAAGTATCTAGAAAACTGTACCATGGTGAGGACTAAGGAGCAAATAAAATTTGACATAGAAGCATACACCATCTACACACTGGATCTGATCATTTTTATTCTATTGCACCATTCAACTTCATTCCCAAAGTTCTTCGGCAGCTAATATGGCTGATAAACCCTGTGCCTCCATCTGTAGTTGGTATGACATCAGTACACAAACTTCTGGATATCGTTCCATTTCAGGAACACTGCCACACATTCTCAAGATAACAAGTAGATGCGAAGTAGACTGGAAAGCACCTCCACAATGGAAGTGGTTTGCTGTGCTTATTTCTGTCTTACCTCTGTGTTCACATGCCTCTGTACAACTCTTCGTGTGAAAGAGAAGGGTTGACTGCAATTTGAAAAGCCGTATGCTTCATTTTAAATTTTATTTTTTTTTAAATTAAAATATAGCTACATTATTTCCTTCTTCCCTTTCTTCCAAATTTTTCATAGTCCCCTTGCTATCTCTCAAATCCATGACCTCTTTTTCATTAACTGTTAGATTGTTATTGTTACATAACCACACACATGCATAAATATATAAATGAACCTGTTGAGTCAATTTAGTGTTATGCATGTTATGTATGAGTGATATATATTTGAAAGTGAGTTGAAGAGTATCTAAGCATTGGATCTGATCACCTTCATTGCACCGCAGCATCCAACTTCATTGCTAAAGTTCCTCTGCAGCTAATAGGAATGAAAGAGCCCTGCACATCTCCATCTGTAGTTGGTATGATGGTATATGCATACATATGTGTACATTATATATATTTATTACATATGTAGTCAGCTATGAAATCATACACATATATGTATATATAGTATCCATGCACATAGACACATGTACATTTATATGGATATGTATATGCACATATATTCATACATTTACCTATATGTGTGTGTATATATATATATATATATATATATATATGTATGTTTGTAGGTATGTATGATTTCAGGGGTAACCACTTGGTACTGGATAACCAGTTAAGGCCCTCCTCATTCCTTACGACTAATTTTTCACCCGTCAACATTCCTTAGTTGTCATAATTCTTTGTTTAGGGGTAATGCCTTGTGTGATTTCTCCTGTCCATTTTAACACATCTGTTATCCTTGTTCAGATCTTGTTTAGGTTGCTGTATGTTGAAGCATTATGGGTGAGGCTTCCCTGTCATTTCTAAGAGATATAATCTTATGGAGGATTTCCTTGTTCTCTGACTCTTCTAACCTTATGACCCCTCTTCTGAAACATTCTATGACCTTAGGTATAGGAGTGATATTGTAGATATATCAACTGAAACTGGGTATCCTATGATCAGTTGTTCTCTGAATTTTGACCATTTTTTTTGTGATAGTATCCATCTGTCACAAGTAGAATTTTCTTTGATGAGGAGTGAGACCTATACTTATATATGGAAATAAGGATAGGTATTTAGAATGCTGTTAGGATTATGTTGGTTTAGTAGAGTGGTATGGTGGTAGTAGATTCTCTTGTAGGACCCATGACCTCATTTACCTTGGATAGTTGGCTAGGTTTATGTATGGTACCAGGCATGGCTTACCTCCTGCTGAGCAGGTCTTAGTCCAGTCAGAGGACTATTGGTTAATACCAGTATATGAATGCCACTATTATACCCTTAGGGATATCTTGCCATATTGTGTTTGTTATGGTTCAGAGGAATCACAGCTGTGTACAACGATTGGTTGATACTTTTCCTTGAATAAGATTTTCTGGTAATCTGAAAGCTAGTCCTTAGAGGGAGAGCTTTCAGGGCCTGTGACCAAAGTGGATGGCGGCTTACTTACCTTCGACCTCTGGAAAGCAGCCAAGGGCAACTGAAATAGACTATATTGTTTTGGGAGACTCTTGAACTCCCCTTACCAACAACTCAAAAGAAGGTTTATGATGCCCGGTGCTAAGTCTTTTGTTGAAAGTCATGTGGTTCATCTGTGGAGTATCATTGCTCCAAGTGGCTTAAAATTACCTAAACTATATATGATTACATATACACTTACATGGATCGTATGTATTTTAAAGTTAATAAAAATATTACTTCTTACAACTTTTTGAAACATCGTTAGTGTTATTTTACCCCCAACCTTCTGTGTGACATCCCTCACCACTCTCCAATTATCTCCCTTTCCCAGTATTTTCATTGCTCCTTTGTATCATTTGTATTTTGTTTTTCTGTTCCCTGGCTTTCCTCCCTTCTGAAATGGTACCAGAATACATGCAAGTATTCCTGTGGACATATGATATTTGCCTATGATGGCTTCTTTTGGCTAAATGCTATTTAATCCTTTGATTGTAAGTCAAATGACAAATGAGATATTACCCAAGATATTTTAAGCCATTGTGGACATGGATATTCTACCTTACTTTGATAACATTTATTTACTTCAGTGAAGAGCATATTGCTGAATACTAGTCATGTGAAAATACTATGTAAAGGACATACTAGTTAGAAAAACCAATAGTATGACACACAGTGGATTGATAGAAATGTATTTATTTTGTGCCTGTTATGTAGTCATAATTTGAGACTGCATCCTTTTACGAAATACATATCTTTAAGGAACCTATGGATAGTGCTCAACTGCTAAAAAAACTCTTCAGATTTGGTTATCTCTTATTTATGAAATTTCTGTCAAGGATTTATGAGCTTTAAAATAATAAAGCCTAGACAATTCCAAAGGATTTGTATAAATACAAATGTTGTTAAGAGGATAGCTGTAGAAATTTATGCCAGGATTAAAACAAACTCCACTGTGCCTTTAATGAGAAGTGTTCTTATATCATAGCAATAGGGTCATTCCCAGTACAGCCACACTGGGTTTAAGATCAGGGTTGACACTGAATTTCCATTCTTCATGTGCTGATAGAGTTCCCCGAGTTTCTTATGGCTCATCTAGATCACTGAGAAGAGTCAGATATAGCAATAGGATTTGACTCTTAGTTTGAGGTGTCAGATGATATCCTTTTTTTCACAAACATAAAAGGTCTGAGTAATCCAGTTTAGGGCAAGAAGGATTTTACTTTTGAAGTTAGCAAAGTCTAGCAATTCAGTGACATGAACCCCTCTCCCCTGCATCTCCTCAGCTTCTTGATTCAACTTTGCTATGGACTTTCAAGTTCAAAGAGTTGAAACTGTCACTGAAGACTGCAGTGACCAATTAGAAAACTGAAACATCCAATAATTATTATTATGAATAATATATTATTACAATTATAATATTTGAACATCCCCTATGGTTTTTTTAAAATTCAGAGTGTGGAAATAATTGAAGAAGATCTCAATCAGACTGATGTATGACTACTAAGCTTGAGTGACAAGTCTATGTAGAATAGCTCTAATGATCTTTGATCAGTCTGGAGTATCTGGACCTTTTTGAAGAATGTGACTCTTAGAGATGAAGTAACTGAACAAGCTATTGTTTCCCTAGAAAGGAGGAAGGGAGGGCATGATTGTTAGCTTGACAACACCCATGCTTTTTCTTGAGATTCAGAGCTCTTGAGCCCTGTACAGAGGACTATTTGTCTCTCCACCAGAGTTAAAATAACCACAGTAGTTTATATAAAATTGGACTTTGTCACATGTAGGAGGACAGGAAGCAAATTCAATACTGAATCTCACTGCGATTTTTAAGCTAATCGGATTGATTAAACTTCCCTGCTTTTATCTAGTTGGAGTTGGGGTCCCTATGAAAAATACATTTTACTAAGCTTAAGATTTTTGAGATTTACATATTTCACCAGAGAGCCAAATTCAGTCAGTAGTGGAAAGGAAATAGCTATGACCAGGCATCACATTTGTACATATTCAAAACGGTATTTCTGACCAGTGATTAGACAGAGTCCATTGAGTAGGTTTCTTTATCTCAAGCTATTAAAATTACATAGTTTTAAATGCTAGATCTAAACACTTTAATTTCTAAGTATCAATTGTCCTAATACAGGTTAGCTTCAAAGTGAATACCCATGGATATAGCACATAGTGGCTTACATAAATAAAACAACAAAAAATATGGCCACATCTCCAAAGCATACTCCTTATTCCACAGCCTATTTCTTCATGCTTTCCGTCTTCAAAGTGTGGGCTGGATTTGCTCTGTGAGCCAGGCAGTGTTAGGTGAGTCTTGTCAAAGTGGAGTGATCTGAATTAAATGGCCATCACAGCATTTCTTCATGGTGTTGTGCTCTTCCTATCTACACTCAAAGACTACGGACCGAAAATCTGATTTTTACTGAGTCCCCGTGGTTAAAGTTCCTCCTTGTAGAACATCATCTTGCAGGCTTTCTGCATCCCATACTGTGAGTTGTCCAATTGGAAGAAGATATTTTAAAAGATTTTTTATTTATTTTTTTCCTTTATTTTTTTATTTCTTCAAGTTACATCTCAATCGCAGTCCCCTCCCTATTCCTCCCTCCAGTTCCACCCTCCCACCCTCAACCTCCCATCCTCTTCCCCTTTTTTTTTTAAGTTTAAGGTATATCTTATTTCCCCCTACAGTTTCCCCTTTCAGTCCAACAAATGGCTCTTTCTCTTATAATAATAAATACAACACAAAACAACAGAGGTAATTAGGCCACAGTTATGAGGGTTATATAGCTTAGCATACATTCCCAATGTCCAGTCCATATGTATTTGGTACCTGACTTTAACATTCTACTATCTAACCATCTCCATAAGTTTAAAGTTCTATATCTAACTCAACATTCATACTAACTTGCAATACAAATTTAAAAGTATCTTCTTAGATCTATAACACTCTCTTGACTCCTAAACAACTCAAAATTAAATTATGAGACTCTAGCTATCTGTTCTTCAACCACCTCAGAGACCTGAGAGGGATAAATGTATCTCATTTTATAGGAAGTACAGGGCCTGCAGCTTCCAAAACTAAGAAATGACATACCAATGGCTGCCTGGACAGTTCCCATTTTTTCTCCATACATTACAGCATTGATCTTCAGTCGTTTGGCCCCGTTTCTCTGACAGACATTGATTGTGGAGCAGGAGTTATGAAGGACTTGCCTACCGTGTCTTGGCAGAGCTAGGCTGTTGACTTACCTGCTACCAGGTTTTGTCCTTTTTGGACAGCATTCTGTCTACAGTTGGAGCAAGGGGCTTTTCCTACCAAGAGATAGGCTTGTGACTAATTCAATCTTCTCCTACTGGAGATTCTTCAATGCTCATCTTCTACTTGGGGTAGAATAGGGGGTGCTGTCAGGAGTTGATATGTCTTGATATAAAAAAATCTAAAGTTATGAAAACATCTTTGAATGCCATATTCTGCAGATCTCTTGAGGTTTTTGAAGAGGCCCTATCTATCTCTTATATTAGGGTAAGCAGATGTTGCTTGTCTCTTAGCAGCTTTATTTCTGATTAGCTTAGAAAATAACTATAATAGGCTGTCATAGTACCTAACAGAATGACCGGCTGGCATAACCATTAGTTTGCATTTCTTAATTATCCTAAACAGTTTATGACAATTAGTAGTAAAAGGCTGAAACATCACATTTCATTTTTTTTCTTTACCTCCTAACCCTTCCATCCCATTTCTCTGGGGTGGGGTGTCCATATATAATAGTCCCTCATCTCAGTTGAGAGGTCGTATGAGGGCCAAGAGCCTCCTCATTCATTGGGGGTCTACGAGGCAGTACCATCAGTGAAAAGTGTCTCATTGCCTGGGAGAGAGAACTAAAAAACAAACAAACAAATAAGCAGACAAATAGATAAAAAAGACTAAAAAACAGAAAAAAATATTTAAAATATATAAAAAATAAAAAGTCTATGTCCAAGTTCCCTTTGGTGTGTTAGTTGTAGTATCGATACCTTCTACTATATAGCTAAAATCCTACTATAACTGAATAGATGCCATATGCATCCTTCTGAGTCTGGGTTAGCTCCCTCAGGATGAGCTTTTCTAGTTCCATCCATTTTGCTGCAAATTACATAATTTCATTGTTTCTGATAGCTGAATAATATTCCATTGTGTAGATGTACCACAGTTTTTTAACCCATTCTTTGGTTGAGGGACATCTGGGTTGTTTTCAGTTTCTAGATATTACAAATAAGGCTGTTATAAACATAGATGAGGAAACTTCCTTATGATTCCGTGAAGAGGCATTTGGGTGTATACCCAGAAGTGGTATGGCTGGGTCTTGAGGCAGAGCTATTCCAAGTTTTCTAAGATATCGCCAGACTGACCTCCATAGTGGTTGCACAAGCCTGCACTCCCTCCAGCAATGGAGTAGGGTACTCCTTTCTCCACACCCTCGCCAGCATGTGCTGTCATTTGAGCTTTTGATCTTAGACATCCTGACAGGTGTGAGATGGAATCTCAGAGTCGTCTTGAGTTGCATTTCTCTGATGATTAAGGATGTATTTTTAAATTTATGTTTATATATCTGTGCCTGTGTATTCCTAATGTGTTCAGGTGCTTAGGGAAGCCAGAGAGTGTTTTGATTCCTGGAACAGGAGTGAATTTCACTATGGGGGTGCTAGGACCTGAAACCCGGTCCTCTGGAAAAGGAGCATGTGATCTGACCTGCTGAACCTTCACTTCAGCCTCTGGAGGAAGATATTTTTGGAAGGAAATATTTTGAATATTCCAATATATTAAAAGTAAAATTTTGCTTTTTAGCCTTCTGACTATTACACTAGATACATGCTGTTATTTTCAAACAATGAAGATAATGAGTAGAAATTTGTAGGTATTTAAAAATGTTCTTTGCAACACAATTTTGTGAAGTGAGGCTTTTACTTTTTGGAAGTGACAAATTAGAAGTTCTAGGCACAGAAACAGAGATTGTCCAGACTGGGTGACACATAGTAGTAATCCCAGAACTTGGGAGGGTGAATGTGGGTGGGTGTGTGTGTGTGTGTGTGTGTGTGTGTGTGTGTGTGTGTGTTTTGGGGTGGGGGTGTCTGAGACTAACCTATATGAAACTGAAAGCTCTGGGCCATCTTGTGTTACAGTGTTAAGATATTGTTTCAAAACAAAGCAATGATTGGAGAAGAGAAATATGAATTGGCTTGGTTCCATTTTCTTAGAATTGCGTAGTTTGATTTAGTGTAAATGTTTATGTCCTAAGGTGTCCTTTACAGTGTGACAGAAATTTTATTGCTGTTTGCTTTAGATAAAAGGGTTTAACTGGGGAATCTTTCAGGAGCTCTTTTCTGTCCTTAGAGTGATTAACAAGCAGAAATGTGGTCATATGTGAACAAAAAGCCCAAAGTTTGGGTATACCACAGGTCCAGTGTCAGCCATGCTGCTGCTGTGTGTATGTTTAAGCATTTCTCCCTTCAGATCCTTTCTTATCTTTAAAATGACAGTAAATCTTTATAAAGCCTCTAAGCAGCCATGTGAGTTTAATGTGAATATGCCTGAAACATGCTTAGTGTACTGCACAGCCCTTGAGAACTATTCATAAACACTAGAGAGACTTTGCTATTTCTGATACCATTGGCTAAAAGTATATTTAAAAAGAATACCGTTGAAATAGTACCTGGTATTCTGATAGTGAATTAAAGAGGTTCTCATTTATTTTTTCACCACACCTGAGATTTCAGCCCAATTGTTTAACGAGCTGCTCTAATCTTGGCAATTCTGAGCTCAACTCCAGCCAGCAAGCCTGTATTAACAATTGTATTCTCACCAACAAAGTTCTGGAAGTGTTATTTCTGTTGCTGCCCGTAAAACTCCAGGCCAGACATTTCTCCTGTGGATAAGGGCATGGATTTGCTAGTATTGTCAGAACCACACTGATTTTTTTGTTTTTTATTTCAAAATTTTACTTGTGTTTGACTCCTGGTTGTTCAGAAAATATCCTTCTTAAAGGCAAACTGTCACCCATGCCATTTCCTACAGATAAATTTTGTGAGATATGGGAACTGTAGATACAAAGACTTCTGTGTCTACAAGATGTTTTAGAAGCTGTTTGATCAAACATTTTTATTTAAGGAATGGGGAAAATGAAACTCAGAAAGGAAGAGGAGATTGTTCAAATGATAAACTATCCACAGGAGCCATAGAAAGACACAGATGTTGACTTTCAATCCCTCTTAGGTACTACATGTAGCATGCTTCTGTCCTAACTGATACTGATATGATTTTTGCCTTTTTTCTTTTTATTAATAGACTTTTTCTTACATAATATGTTTAGCTTAATGTTTCCCCTCCCCCAACTCTTTCCCACCCACAGAAATCCATACCATTTCTTTCTTTCATTAAAATACAGATATTTAAAACAATAATAAAATAAAACCAGATAAAATAAAAACAAACTTATCAGAATAGAAACCAACTAACCAACCAACCAAACAAAGGATGAAGAAAAGCATAAGAACCAGATACAGATGCTGAGATACACACATTTCACACACACAGCAATCCCATAAGAACAACACTGGAAACTATAAACACATAAGCAAAAGATCTGTAAAGTAAAAAATAAAGTAGCCAAAGCATTCAGAGACAAAGACAAAACAAAACAATAAACAAACAAACAACAAACCCAAAACAACAGAAAAAAAAACACCCTCCAAAAATATTATGGAGTTTGTTTTGTGTTGTCCTTCAACTACCCTCAACAGATGCTGAGACCAACAGCCAAACAGTGGACAGAGACCTGGGAGTCTAGTGGAAGAGTTGCGGGAAGGACTGAGGCACTGGAAGGGGATATGAACTACACAAGACCAACAGAGGCAACTAACCCAGGCCCATGGGAGCTCACAGAGAGTGAACCATCAACCAAAGACCATGTGTGGACTGAATACAGGCCCCCTACATTCATGGAGCTGAGGGACAGTTTGGTCGTCATGTGGGCCTGCTAGCAACTGGAATAGGGGATATCCCTGACACCCACTTTAGTGTCTTCAGTTGGATAGTGTTTCCCTAGCTGGAATGCATTTACTGGCTTTAATGGAAGAAGTTGCAATTAGTTCTGCAATATGAAATACTGGGGAGGGTTGGTAGGTGGAGTCCCTTCTCTTAGAAGGGGGGTGCAATGGGGGCAGAGGGTAGGAGGGTAGGATTAAGAAAAGAGGAGGGAAGGGGCTGTGAATGGGATGTTAAAATGAATAAATAAAAATTTAAAAACAAGTATTTCATGTCTAGAATAAAAATGTGTATATTTTGAAAAAAATGAATGTAAGGTATAGCAACAACAACAAAAGAGTAGTTTTCATACCAGTGAGACTCCATTCCAGAAAACTAATTTTTCTTTCATAAGTGGTTATCAATTAGAGATAGGGATGGAGGCCTGTAACTATTTCACTTCTCAGCAAGGGGACCCCATCTGGCTTAGACCTATGCAGAACCTGTGCATGTTGCCATAGTCTCTGTGAATTTATATGTGTATCAGTCCTCTTATGTCTAGGAGAGCTTGTTTTCTTGGTGTCTTCCATTTCAACTGGCTCTTACAATCTTTCTGTCTCTTCTTCTTCAGTTCCCTGAAAGCCGAGGGGAGGAATTTGATGAAGACATACCATTTAAAACTAAATGTTCCAAAGTATCTCACTCTCTCCATGTTATTCAGTTGAGGAGAATATATTTGTTCCCCATCTACTGCTGGAGGAAGAGTCTCTAATGGTGGCTGAGCAAGATACTCATCTTTGAGTATAATAGAATGTCATTAGGGGTCATTTTGTTGCTATGTTCCTCCACTAGAACACTAGCATTTCATTTTCCCCTAGGCTATGGCCTATTCAGTCTCACATTCTTGGCCACCTGGGGAAGTGTCAGCTTAGGATCCATCTCAAGAAGTGGACCTTAAATCCAATCAGATAGTGGTTGGTCATTCCCACAACTTTTGTGCCACTATTGCACCAGCATATCTTGCACACAGATCACCTTTGTAGATCAAAGGGTTTGTAGTTGGGTCGGTGTTTACCTTTCTCTCTGGTAGTGTTCACAGTACTGTTGTTAGGTGCTTTCTGTAAGCTCCTGTATTTCCACCCTCAACACACCTCCCTAAATAATGACTCTGAGACTTCATTATATATTACAAACACTTAGGCCATATATCTAGGCCTTTCCCACATAGCTCAGATCTTATTACCCCATTTATTCTATACTATTTCTGCCACGGGGCTAGTTACTGCTTCTCAGCTTCATGAGTCTTCTCCCTCGCAGTTCTGGGGCAAATCTCCCTCCTGTGCCTGTCTCTATCACAGAATCCTTTCTCTTACTGGATATCCTACCTCCTACTTCCTGCCTCAGCTACAGGCCATCAGCTTTTTATTGGCAGGTGATGTATCCATATAGTAAATAAATGGTTATTCCTACTTCTCCCCTTTTTAGTTCAATAGAAGACTCTTTCTCTTACAATAATAAACTATGTACAATAAAAACAATTATGAAACAATCTGGTAAGATTTTACATTCACAATATCCAGTCCATATTTATTTGGCAACCATGGAGAAAGTATTCTACTATTTATCCTATCTTGGTGAGTTCAAAGTTCTATGGCTAAATCATTTTCTTTCATAATTTGCATTACCAACCTAAGAACATCTTGTTAGACCAAAAAAAGACTTTCTTAAATCCCAAACAACTTAAGCTTTTTTTTTTAAATACTTTATTTTTTTTTCTTCAAGTTACATCTCAGTCACAAACCCCTCCCTATTCCCCCTTCCTATCCCGCCCTTCCACCCTCTTTCCCCCAGAAGTTTCCCCTTTCAGTCCAACAGATGGTTCCTTCTCTTATAACAGTAAGTATTATACAAAACAACAGATATAAGTATGCCACATTTATGAGAGTTAAATGGCCCAGTATACCTTCCCAATGTCCAGTTTATATATATATTTGGCCCCTGACTTTAACATTCTACTATCTAACCATCTCCATGAGTTTAAAGGTCTATATCTGACTCAACATTCATACTAACTTGCAACACACTTTTAAGAGTATCTTCTTAGATCTATAACACCCTCTTGATTCCCAAACAACTCAAAATTTAACTATGAGACTCTAGCTGTCTATTCTTCAACCACCTCAGAGACCTGAGAGGGATAAATATATCTGCTTATATAGGAAGTGCAGGGCCTGCAGCTTCCAAAACTACAAAGGACATACCAATGACTGCCTGGACAGATCCCAATTTCTCTCCATACATTCCTGCATCAGTCTTCAGCCTTTGGGTCCTGTTTCTCTGACAGACATTTGTTGTAGAGCAGGGATTATGAAGGACTTACCTACCCTGTCTTGGCAGAGTTAGGCTGTCGACTTCCCTGCTACCAAGTTTTGTCCTTTTTGGACAGCAGTCTGTCTGCAGTTGGTGCAAGGGGTTTTTTCATGCCAAGAGATTGGGTTGCCACTAATTCAACCATCTTACAGTGGAGGTTCTTCGATGCTTATCTTCTACTTGGAGTAGAATAGGGGGTGCTGTCAGGCGCTGATATGTCTCGATATCAAAAAAAGAAAAAAAAAGAAAATCTTAATTTAAGATAACATCTTTAAATGCCATATTCTGCAGATCTCTTGGGGTTTTTGAAGATGCCCTATCCATCTCTTGTATTTAGATAAGCAAATGTTGCTTGTCTCTTAGCAACTTGATTACTGGGTAGTTTAGAGAATATCTGTGATAGACTGTCATAGTAGCTAACAAAGTGACATGTTTGCATGACTAGGAGTTTGTTTTACTTAACTATCCTAGACCGTTTTAGACGGTTGGTATCAAGAGGCCAGAGCTTCACATTTTATTTTTAAGTATCTCTAGGTATGATACCATTAGGAAGCGTTACCTTTAATTTTGTATCAATATACAAAGATCTATTCAATTGTGGTTAAATATACTCTTAATTATGTATCAATATACAAAGATCAATGCCTATGTAGCCCAATACAATCTTAATATTACGTCCATATACAAGGGTCAATACCATTGTGGCCAACTATAATCTTAATTTTGTATCAATATACAAAGATCAATACCGATGTAATCCAATATAATCTTATTTTTGCACAATAAACAATGGTCAATACCACTTTAAGCTTTTATATGAGACTATATCTAGTCTTCAACCCATCAGAGACCTGAAAAGGAATAAATATTACCTGAGTATGCAAGAAAGAGAAAGAAAGAGAGAAATCCCTAGTATAACCTCCTATACCTTTTTTCCTCCCTGACCATGATGAAAAGCAACTTGTAACCAACCCCCTAAACAAAACAAACATACATAACCCACCCCACCTTTTGCGAATGGGTTTTCACTCTCTTTGAATTGCTTACTGGTGATTTGGGTAGTCATTTTCCTTTTGAGGGGCCCAAGAAAATTGGGATAATGGTCAAGTCCTAAGAGAGCTAACTGTACAGTTTGTTGTCCAGTCTCTGTGTGCCTTGAAAATCCAGACTTAGATGAAGTCCTGACTGAAACAGGCTGAAAGGCTGGACCAGTTGGGGTTAGGAGCTTTCTTTGAAACTGTCCTGGAAGCAAGTTTTAATGAAATAGCTATTAAGGCAGTCAGTGAGATTGAATTACCTGGGATACTTGTCTTGTCTTCTTTGATGTCTGGTCCTTTTGCTCTGTAAACATATAAAATCTTAAAGGATATTATACATTTCTGTAATAATATATATATATGGAATATCTTATGTGTACAGATCTATTAAAGATGATTCTTTGCTCTTTGTTTGAGCAGGTTAAAGGCATCTGTCTTTCTTTATAAATTAGTTTAGAGTATATAACCAAACTGTAATATAAATTTTTATCCATGACATTTGAAAGGATATCATGACTACTGAAGATTTTGTAGCCAACAAGATTTATTGGCTATGTATAACTAAAGTCCTGAGTGTAGACATTTTCATGTCTCAAGCAGTCTCAAAGCTATTCCAATATAGAGGGATCAGCACATACTCTATTTACTTGTTCTTCCTCTTGTTCTTCTTCTTGTCTGCAGCCAAGATCTTCAGGAGGTCTCTTCTGGCCAAATGTGTTCTCCAACAGATGGAATCAACAGCCTCCCTTCTCCTTTTGAAACAAAGGCAAAATCTCCTCCCCATCATAACACACTTCTTTTCTTCAATTCTGAAATTAGGACTTCTGTAGGCTGATCCAAGTCAGCATTCCTTTCCAAACGCCTGTGCTTTTTAGGAGCTATGTTGTTTGACTCATTGACATTTAAAATTTTTAGAGTCAATAAAGCATTATTTAATCTAGGTCTGGGAGATCTCATATTCCTCTTTTGTTCCATGAGCATTTCCTTTAAAGTTCTTTTAGGTCTCTTCATAGTGCTTGACCTGTAGGGGTGTATGATATATCTTTAACATGTTCTATGTAATAACGTCTAATAAATAGTTGTATTCTAATGGATACACATGTTGAAGCACCATCAGCTTCAATCTGTAAAGGCATACCCAAAGCAGTACCATCTCTAGTAACTGTGTAATCTCAGAATTATCCCTTTCAGAACTCAAGGTAGAAGTCCATTGGAATTCTGAGTTTGTATCAATAGTATGATATGTCAACATATGTACATATCTTAATTTTCCAAACTCTACAAAATGAAACACATAATCTATTGTATGACTTTGCTGTAAAGTAGCATCAATAAGTGGAATCTGGATGCTTAACTCAATATATTGCATCTCTATGCATTGCCATTCTAATTCCTCAAGCCTTTGTGGATTTTTCTAATCTGGAACTACCTTTCTTACGTTATTGTAAGTTCCAGATTGGATTCTTCTGAAGGTTCTTCACTCTGATTTAAAGAATCCATCAACCTCTGTTCTGTGGCCTCCAATCTAACATTTAATTTCTTGGTGTTTTCTTTTTTGTAAATCTGCTTTATTTGATCTCTCTTATAGAGGGTATATAAAATTATAATCATTACTGAAAAATAATTATTTGTATGCTGATAAGCGAAACAAAATCATATGGGATCCAGATGCATTGTGACATCATGTTTCCATTTTTAACATAGACAACATTTTTCTTTTTTAATCTCTAATTCTTTCCTTCTTCAGAGATGTCTTCCCTATGATATTTTTGTATTTAGTTTCTTTCTTTAGCATTTAGCATAATTTCAAAGATACTTACCTGGTCAGAGGCTTGTGTCAGGGCTTGGATTTCTTTTCTGCAAGTTGTCAGTCTGTGTTTGGCTTCTCTTTCCTGTAAGAAGCTCCACCCCTGTCTTTCAAATCACAGACAAGAGGTATTTGCTGCCTCACTGGATGCTGGAACCCTCTGAGTGGCAGGAGCTGCTTGTGCTTTGGGGAAAAACTTGAGAGAAACTACCATGCAGCTCTGGAACTCACCAGCTGAGTTAGCTCACAGTTAATCTCAGAGCTGCCTCTGGATCTGGGATGAATGTCTCTATGGTGTGAAGGGCACCACATTCCACTGCTAATCCTCAGCCTGACTCTGGCCCTAATGTGGGCCACATTGTGCCTGGGTGTTCCTACTGGCTGACTGGCTGGCTGGGTGGCTGGCTGGCTGGCTGGCTGGCTGGCTGGCTGTAGGACCTTTGCTCCAAGCCACAGTCTTGTGGAAACCTGAGGTTTCTGAGGCTCTGAGGTTTGAGGTGCCTGAGGCTCTGGTTTATTCTCTCTCTCAAAGGGCCAGATCTCTTGTATGGCTAACATGTCACTGCCTGACTTTCTATTCCATTTCCTGGTGTCCAAAGCTTTTGATCTAATGACTGAATCTCCTGTCTAAGCTTGGATTATATGCCCAAAGGTGAATGCCATCTGTAGTAGGGAGTTTTCTGTAATCTCATGTTTTTCCACCCTCGCCTTAGCTCCTAGAATAATGACTCTTGAGACTTTATTATATATTATAAACACCTAGGCCATATAGCTAGGCATGTTCCCCAACTAACCCATAACTTATTTTTCCATTTATTTTATATTATTGTTGCCAAATGGCTAGTTACTGCTCCTCAGCTTCATGTGTCTTCTTCCTCTGAGTTCCAAAGTGGATCTCCTTCCCATATCTGACTCTATCCCAGAATCCTTTCTCATACAAGGTTGCTGAGGCCCATACCCAGGACCCTTGTGTGTGGGGATGAGCTGGTGGAGAGTCAATGACCCAGACTTTGGGAACCCGGTAAGTGGCAAGGGCAGACCCATTTATTTCAGGAAGAGGATGTCCCCTTTATACCCTCCACCCAGTGTCCCATTGGCTTCTGAACTGCATGCTGTTGCTGCAGCTATTCCTCATTGACTCATGTCTCATTCCCGGTGTGGCATCATCAGTCTCCAGGTAAATCCAGGCAGGTCTCAGGCCAGTTCCAATGTGGAAACTCAGCCATGCATGCGCTGTTTAGCAGCAGGCCTTGTTCCTGCTCAATGACAGGCCTTGTTCCTCATATACTACCAGAAGTCCTACCTCCTCTTTCCTGTCTCAGCTACAGGCCATCAGCTTTTTTATTGACAGGTTATGCATCAATACAGTACACAAGAGATTATTCCTACAGAGTACCTTCCAGAACCACAAATACTAGTCAGTATGGCTAAAGGCTCTAAGTGAATTCTCCAGCTCAAATTCTGTGTTCATTGAGTTATATAGATGTTGTCATCAGTAGTAGGGGCTTACCATTAGTTTGTGGAGAGCAACCAATTGCCTTCACAGTGGCTTGGTTTGTTTGGGAGTTTCAACTCCATTAGATGTAATCCATTCCCAGCTCTGGAGGTTTCAAAGGACTCTACATCCTACTACAGACATACTTGCTCAACCATGTTCATTGTTGTTGTATTCAATACTAATTTTTAAATTGAAGATGATGGACAGCAAGATGGCTCAATATATAGGGACACTTGCTGTACAGGCTTAATGATTTTTTAAAAATTCTGAGTTTTTGTATAATTTTTTTGCTTTTTTAATTGTCATTTTTTTATTGAAAATAGATTTTTTTCATATAATATATTCTGATTATGGTTCTCTCCTCCCAAATCCTCTTTGATCCTCCTCACTTCCCCACTCATATCTTTTCTTGTTCTTTCTCATTAGAAAACAAACAGGCATATAAAAAATTAATAATAAAATAAAATAAACCTGAATAGGAGAATACAAACAAATAAACAGAAAACCAAAACCAAAAAAAAAAAAGGAAATGCATATAGTAGGAGAGATACACACTGGCAAACAGAAATCCATAAAACACACAAAATTGGAAACCATGATATATATGCAAGAGGTAACATATATATGTAGGGTAACAAAAAAGAGATAAAGCATTAGAAGAAAAAACAAAACAAAAGCCCTCCAAAAACACTATTGACTTTGTTTTGGATTGTTCATCTATCTACTGCTGGACGTTGGGCCTGGCCTTTGGAATAGTTTGCTTACACAGTGAGACTCATTGGGAAAAAAATTTTTTTTTTCCTTTGTAAGTTGTTATAAGCTGGAGATAGCTTCTGGATTATTGATTAGGACTTGTGTGACCCAATGTGTCAGCATAGGGATCATATCTGTAGGCCCTGTGCATGTCCCCACAGTATCTGTGGATGGCTTGAATTTGTTCCCTGGATTCCATGGTGAAAGAAGAGAACTGGCTCCAAATTGTTGGCCTTTGACCCATCCACATGTTCTGTGGCATGTATATGCCTACACCCCCTCCCCACAAATATATTATAACAAAGAAAAAATAAAAGTTAAGGTGAAAAGGGATTACCAGTAAAGCACTCATTTGACAAAAGGAGAAGTGGGAGCTCCAGGCATTTCTTCAATATTTACCCACCTAGAAGTTGGCAGACTTGGACCTGTAATTCACATCTCTTGACTTTCACTTCAGTGCTCTCTTTAATACACATTGCAGTCCAAACATGCCCATAAAGGGAATTCATTCTCAGTGATGGTTTTTGGATGGTGTTATTGCCTCTATTCTTCCTTGTCTATCTGTGATATAAGCTACCATGTACACTAAACACCTGGCTTTGGCCCAGGTGACATCCAAAGATGGTGATCCCTTTGCCAGGGTGATTCATAGCTCTGGCTTGTGAGAAGAGGGGGCTTCTGAGACTCCTTCCATTTACTTTCCAGCCACTAGTTAGTCTTTGTATGTGTGGAAGAGTCAGCAGTCACCACTCTGCTGATAGATGGTCTGGTTAGTCAAACTGGGGCCCCTGCTCTCCTCAGGAATGATAAATCCCAGCAACGTCTGCCATTTTCTCTGGTCTGATGCCTGAGAGCCTTCCAATTCGCCCTTCAGCAGTAAATCTGCCTCATTGTCAGTCTTTCGCTTAGTACTGGTATGGGGTTATATTATTGCTAAAGGGCTTTCCTTATGAAAAACACCTTATCACTGCTGTGATTTCACCATATACAGCTCACTCAAGCTGCGTAAGGATGTTCAGGTGCAAACACTTGATAAACATGCAGTTTTCTTTACAATTCTGCATTGTTCTTCCCTTTCCCTGAACCCGCAGTGTCCTTAGAGTTAGTAAAGCACTTCATGGCATCTGAGTGGGTATGAACACTAGACATGGTCTGATTTGAGTTGTAAACTATGATCTATTGTTTAACTGAGAACACAGTACTTTAACACTATGTGAGCCTTAGTCCTTCATTAGTGAAGTTGGGGTGACAGTAGCACCTAAGCTTGGGGCCTTTAAATGAAGTGATGTGTATGAAGGGATGAGCCACTAATGTATAACATGTGAACAGTGGAGAGGCCACTGATAAACATGACAATAATAGCTTTGCACATTTTATGTAACAATATCTTCTATAGCTCACACTAAAGTCACAACAGTGTCTGATGTTTTCTTTCCATCTTTGCCATCTCATAGCTTTTTAACACATTTCATTAATGATAGCAAATGCACATATTCAGTAGATATGGATTGATGCCCAGAGACTCTAAAGATACTTGGTTTATTCCTTAGATCACCATAGTCTCTTAGAGCACACGAACAATACTCTCTTTGTAAAAATGTTATCCAGGAATCAATACTTACCTACATTCTAAACATTGTACTAAATGGTGAGAATGCAGACTCAAAAGATAAGTCAAAAGTCAGGTTCAGAGTTCAGTACAGTCATGGATGTCCCAACAGTGTCAGGGAGGATGTGGGTGAAATAGTATCTTTTGGACATAACAAGATCTCTACAGTCATGAACTTGCATCAGTTGTGGTTAAGTGTACAATATCAAGCCAGCCAACATTTCACATGGATGGGGAGGGGACTGTGAGTCTCCACTCCTAGTTTCACTGTTCCTGGGAGTCTGTGGCTGTTAGGAAAGGCAAAGTCAGTTTTCTTTAGAGATGTGGCCCCTAGAAGGATGATCATGCTCTTGTGAATGTCCCCACAGCCATACACACACACACACACACACACACACACACACACACACACACACACA
>CAJQZJ010034321.1:770908-807285 GCA_907164525.1 Lophiomys imhausi
ACACACACACACACACACACACACACACACACACACACACACACACATATGCAACACTAATTAGGCTCAGTGAGTTATATTTATATATAAATGGTACATAAAATTGGAAGGGAGGTATGAGTGAAAACAGGAGGAGTTGGAAGAGAGAATGTGGGGATTATATGATTGAAATAATTGTCTATCTGCCCCAAATAATAAAATAAAAATATTACATTAAAATATCTGGGAATATAGCTCAGTGGCAATGTTGGCCTAGCACATGTTAGGCCCTAAGTTCAATTGCCAGCACCATCCAACAAACAAAAACCTCTGCTATGACTTTGTAGGAACCCAGAGAAGAAAGGAAGAGAAGATAGGTAGAGACACTACTTGACAATAGAACAGATTATTGGTTTTGAGGGTGCATTCTTATGTTTGATAGTACCCAAGGTGGGAAGTAAATGTAATAATAGGATATAGACAACCTTAAGATTGAAGATACAAAATTCTTGTTTTTATGCCTTGAATTTATTTTGAATGTGTGTTTGTGTAAATATATTTATTTATTTGTATGTGTTTATGGGTCCGTTTGTGTGTGTGTGTGTGTGTGTGTGTGTGTGTGTGCAAGGGATCCTCAAGAACACTATACACTTCCTTTGAGAAAGGTCTCTCATTTGCCAGAAACTTACCAATTAGTCCAGAATGGCTTGCCAGCACGCCCCAGGGCTCCATCTGTCTCCACATCTCTGGCTCTGATAGAAAATGGTCCACCGTGACTTGTATTTTCATATGGCTTCTGGAGTGCAAACTGATGTCCTCATCCTTACAAAGCAATCACTATTTACTGATCTCTATAGTCTCATACTTTGAATCTTTATGGTAAATAATCTTCCATATTAAAGTCCAGCTCTGATCTTTGACTTTAATAATCACAAGAAAGCTATAATATATATTGTTTTTCTTGTAAGCTGGTTCAGACAAGTTGATATTTTTACCTTGCTTTCAAAATTGAAACAATCAAGTGATGATGATTCTTTCAAAATCAATAATGATCCTCCTGAAAATATCTATTAAAGCATCTCCAGAATTCATTGAAACACTTATTTCAAATATTACTCCATAGAGGTTCCAGGGTGCAGGGAAGAGAAGGCTGTCTTAGTGTGTCACCTTCACTGTTGCCATACAGGGTCCTTAGTGCCAAATTGCTTCCCTGACTACACACCATAAACTAACAGTGACATTTGGGAAGTAAAAAGTACGACTGCTCCATTTATCACCATTGTTATTAGTTTTGCCTGAATATTTATTATAGTCAGAAGTACATACCTCTGCCTTATCATGGCTTTCTGGAGGGTGAAATTTCCAGCAATATTTGCATTTTTATAAATTTCTTTGCTACATAGTGGAGGCTATTTAGATTACAAGTAACAGGTGCGAATACTAACCAATTTCATCCAAACAGAAGTCATTTATTTGAAAAATACAGAAGCATTTTTTCACAGAATTTAAAAGCAGGAAATACAAGTAGCTTTTAGAAGTGACTGGACTGAGAATCTGTATCTATTTTTCTGTTCCAAAAAGAGACTCTCCAGAATGGTTTCTCCAGTATTACAATAGAAAAACCCTTCAGAGATTCCAAGAACCTGGATAAAAAAGTCTAATTGATGGATCTGGAGAATGTGTCCTAACTAGTCCAAGTGAACCAAAGAGGTGGACTCGTTTTGTACATTAGCTACGGGAAGGTATGCGTTCAGGAGCGGTACAGATGTGGGGATAGCTGGATAAGTTATTAGAAAGAGTAAGTGATTGACCATGCAGATAATCCAGATGTCTTCCGTGTACGCAGATGTTCCATCTACAGGAAGTAGTTTCAAAAGGAAGATCCTAATGAATCACGGAAATATTTCAACATTAAAAGACTAGAGAGCCAAGTGGTCTATGGTGAAGGCAACTTCTTTGAATCTTAGTTGAGACTCCAGCTTCTCCAAGCCCTCACTGAGTGCTGTCAGGTGGGACCCAGGGGGTGCTGAGTTTATCCAGGAGCAGATGTTTTTGACACCAGTTATTTCCTATAGAAATGACTGTTGAGTGAACTTGTTCAGAACCAGATGTGAAATGCCAGCTGCAGCCTTCCTAAAAGTCCCCAGTGAAGCCCTTAGCAGGGAAGATTCTATATCCCTCCATTCAGTCAACTGAAATACCCTCACGTGACACTGCCAACAAGAAAAGTCCTTTTATTTCATGGAGACAATGCTACATAAAGGAGTTACAGCAGGGCTGCAACCATGCATGTCACAGCTGACACAAAGGATGTAAATGTTAAGTGTTGGGAGAAGAGAATAATAGTACACACGCCTCTCCCCTTTATACATGGATTGCTTCCTGAGAAATAGCAGGGAAGTCAAACTAGTATCCTTCTGGTCATTTTTTTTTTCCTCCCTGGCTTGCTCAATCATTTTGAGATGCCTCTGCATTTCTGATTGATATTTTTGCAGAAGTTCTTCATGCTTTGCTGTCTTGAATTCTGTTCCCTGATCCTTCTTTTGAGTAGGAAAATGACTTATTAGCAAACCCATGCTTCTACCCTTACTACCACATTACTGCATGCGAGTGTTTGCCTCACATTAAACTCACACTATCTGATGATTCCTCTCTCCTCTCATGTGTGCCCTTTTATGTCACTCCATGACTTCTTTCTTTACTTGACCATGTGATTTAGCTCCTGAATAAAATCACCTGTGTTTTGGTACTTCTTAGCCACATAGCATGAGCTATGTGACTTGGCATAGCTTCAGCTTTACCTAATGTAAAGTGATATTAATGTCTGGAATTCCTATAAGGAGACTGTGTGTGAACCTTGCAGAACATATCTGGGCATATGGGAAGCTCTCAATAATGGCTTGCCATTACAGTTATTGCCTGTCTTTGTGAATGCAGCATCAATTACCAGACATTCAAGCTACATAGATATTTCTGACTACCCTCTCTCCTGCAATTATCCATTATAACACCACTAAGGAGGACAGTGGTAACAATGTCAGGTGACCCTGATCATTGACTCTATGCTAAGCTTTAATTTACACTAAACACTTTACACTTATTTGATTCTCTTAATTTGGATCTCCATTTTCAAGATGAGAAATGTGAAGTTCATAGAGATAAAGTCATTCTGTCATGCAGTAGGGAAAGGTAGAACCACAATTAAACTCAGGTTTGTCTGACGCTGAAGCAAACCAAACTGCTGTAAGATTCTGTATGCAGAATCAGTTTGTTTGACTCTGAAGAATCTATTTACTCTGTCCCCCCATCCTAGCCCCTCTTCTTCTAAAATCATTTCCTATATATGCTCCCATCTTTAGCTTTCCCTTCCACAACCCATTCTCCAAAATCCTTTGGAAGTTATTTTTGTAAAACAGCAGGCTAAAAACTTGACAATGTTTGCCCGTTTTGAAAGATGTTGGCTCTTCAAAAGCAATATTCAGAATGTTGCTTCCAATTTTATTATGATGTTGCTAATTTTTCTCACGTCTACATTTCTGTTTACACATGTTACTTTGCCAAGTATCAACCATGTTTAAGTTGGTGGTCTTCTCAGGCCCGATCAAATATCTTTTACAGTTCCCAATTTCATAATCACATTTTATATTTCCTTCTCTATTTTCATAGCACTATGTTCATTGACATGAATCATTTTAAATGGTGTATTAGCTACTCTCCCCTATCTTTATCTACCACTGAATGTGAATTACTGGAGGGCAAAGAACATTTCCTAGTTATTTTATGAACCCTAGATGTTGTCAGAATATTCAGCCTCTCTTGTGGTTAGAATGACACTTCTCTCATAGGCTCATGAATTTGAATACTTTGTCCCTGGAGGGTGCTGTTATTTATGAAAATTATGGGACATTTAGGGCATGGAACCTTATTAAAGGACATTTATCATTGGGGGTGGGATTTGAGATCTATAGCCCTGCCCCATTTCCACTTCAATCTCTGTTTCTTGTTGTGCCAAAGAAGTGTGATCATCCATCTTTTAGCTCTGGCTGCCTGCTGCCATGCTAACCCCTCCAATTGTAAGCCTCTAGTAGGTAAACCAAAACAGAGTCTTTCTTTTGTAAGTTGCTTTTGGTCATGCCATCTCATCACAGTAACAAAAAGTAACTAATATATTCAATGTAAATATTAAATTTGTTCAGAAATAAGAAATAACACACATGCTTATATAACCTCCCTCCTGTGGTAGTTTCTAAAAGGAGAACATTTCCTTTCTCATTTATGTTCTTTGTAGATTTAGATACTTACGGTTATATGGATTTCTTGAGGGCCTGCGCTCCTGCCCCAAGAGTCAATGATTCTGTAAAGAAGTTTGTAGCTGCATCTGAAAGCTTTGCCACTCTCCAGAGAGGTAAAAGTTCTTTTAAGTTTTTGCTGCATAGAAGATTCAAGAGGTGGTAATTAAAGTGATTAACAAGAGAATACAGATGTTTAAGTAATCTTCCTACCAGTTATTCATTAGCAGTCTAGTACCTCCTAGATAGCAGATTCATTAATTTAAACACATTTCATTATATCTTAGATCTTATTTTCAAAGAATATAGCAAATCAGAGAGGCTTTCTGAATGAAGGGGGGATGGAAGAAGGATTGCTGGGAGAGTGGTCAGTAGATCTTCTAGATGTTGCAGCCCTAAGCCACTGTATCCCATTTAGCCCACCGAGTTAAGATGTACTGCAGACACTTCAGGAGAAGTTTAATGTGAACTGTGTGTCCCTGTTCTGTCCCTTAGCCAACTGGACCTCAACGTTTCACCTAACAATGAAAAGATTGTGATGGGCCTGTAAAGAAAGCTGGAACCAAACTGCTTTTTGTTTCTCAGAAACATAAACTAAAAGATTGAGATAAGGGCCGGCAGGGTGGCTCAGTGGATTAAGGAATTTGCTACCACAGCTGTTGATCTGAGTTCAATTCTTGGAACCCACAGAGTAGAAGGAGAGAACGGAGACCTGAGTCTGAATTTGCTATGGCGTGACACCCTCTCATCCATCTTAGAAATGAATGAGTTAATAAGCAACTACAATTTTTAAAAAATTGAAGGACATTCTGAGACAAGAAGACTGAAGAGTAGGAGCAAATGCTGGGGGTTCTTGGGCTGTAGCTTCATAATTTAGGAACCATCTGTGTCAGAACTAATCTAAATTCCTATTAAAATGCAGAATCTATGGTTACACCATCAGATTTCTGACAATCAGGTGATTAAAGACCCATGTCACTCACAGTCAGTAATCATGACTGTTATAGGGGCATGACTTGGAAAGCCATGATGAACCATATACAAGCTGAGGTTCCTAGAGAACAAGCACCATGGATGATGAAGAATCCTCATGAAGGTAGACATTCATGAAATGAAATTTACTGGTATGCTTCTTGGATACAACAAATCCATTATAACCAAACTTATAAAACTGCCCACCAAATACTAAAGAAGGGTAGAGAACCGTGGATAAGTAATAGGAAGGCCAAAGGCACGCTGGAAAGTGGCAGAAGGAGAGCAGGGTCTGAGGTCTTACTAGAATCACTCACAGTAGATAGCTGTGACCCTGATCTCTGTTTCCAGTCTCATCCTTGCTCAGTTCAAGAGTACTAAACTGTGTGCTGGGATAGAGGAAGGAAAGGCCAGTTGTCTGCCTTACAGCATATGATGCCACAGGAAGGGGACACAACGGGGTCATTGTGTCTGCTTGCCATTCACTGCCATTCAGGAAAGTAGTTCCCCAAAGATAACTGAGTGCCACAAAAGCATGGCAAAAGGATTCTAAGTATCCTCAGAGCCAAAGTATCACATAAGGAAGTGTAGAGAGATGGCATACTGGTTGAGAATACTTGCTGCTCTTCCAAGGACCCAGGTTTGGTTTCCAATACCTGTACGGCGGCAGCTTACAACTGTCCATCGCTCCAGTTCCAGGGAATCGGGCACCCTCCTCTGTACTCTGTGGTCACTAGGCACAAGTTGCCCATATATATGTGCAGTCAAAACACTTATCCACATTTAAAAAAACAGAAATTTAAGAAGTTGACCTAAAATTTGATATCTTTGTGTAAATTCTTCTGAATTCTAAATGCTAGCAACAAATTTAATTAAAAATGAGACTCTACTGGTCAAACAATAAACATCTATAGTTTGAACATCACCTATTGCCAACCCTGTTTAAAAGAAGCCATAACATATTAGAAGAATGGCAAAATCCCAGCCTTCCTCATGTTGAGATATATGGTGTTGATGTCAGATTCCAGTCTAGGTTCACCAAAGCTGGCAGGACCGAGAGAAGAAACTGATTTTGCCTAAGGCCATAGACTCCTTCATGATCAGCTACAAGACCCTTCGTACATAATGGGACAGTCGCTGCTCAGATGTGTCCACATGAGTATTTTTTTTTATAATTAAGATTGATGCTTCAGAAGGCTCAGTCCCATTCCAGAAACCACTCTGGTGGAAGTTTCAAGGTTGGATTAGGTACCTTCTGATTTAGTCCTTTTCCTTCAAATACATTTCTTAACTTGCTTGTAGCAAAGGTTTCTCTTTTATTCTTAAATGTGATTGCTTAGTGAATTAAATGCAGCTCTTTGAATAACTGGAAGGAGAGGTAGTAGCTGAAAGTTCCCTTTAATGGGTTTATTGTTTGAAATTGAAATATTTGAATATGAGACTCCACAGTTACAGATTCATGAAATAACAATAATGTAGGCCTGGCAACCATCCTTGTCCTCTCTGTGTCTTCACTAAGTCCTCAGTTAGTAAATGAAACCTTGCATTTCAATAAATATATCTGGGCCTAATTTCTGCCTTTTCATGCTGTGAAAGAGCTGTCAAATTTGAAGCGTAATGACTGTATTTTTTTTAATAATGGCACCCACAATACCCGAGAAACAGATTTGAATGCCATCTAAGTTAGTTCTCTGTGGGGTGCAGACCCATTTAGACTACCCTTTAGGCTTTTATACAACAGTGCAAGAACACATCACAAAGGAAGTGAGTGTGAACTGGTATCGCAGGAAGGGGTAGGTGAAATGGAGCCTCTAGAAACCCAGAAAAATGGGGAAAAAAAGACATTGATATTAGTTTAGTCAGAGTTCTCTGTTGCCGAGAGAACTGATCAGCCATGATTCTTGGATTATACAGCCAGTAGCCTAAATACTCCTTCTATTCATAGGTGGATGGATTTGTCTGAAAAGATGACCACATATCCTGAATATTCCCAAATGAATTAATTTTATAGCATTCTATTCCATTTATCCCTGTAAAATAAAAATACATCCCATATATATATATATATATATATATATATATACATATATATATGTTCCAGGAGGTGTTCCAGGGATGTTCTAGGAGGTTGTGAGCCACCCAACATGGGTCCTAGGAAACAAACTGTGGTCATCATAAAGATCAGCAAGACATCTTAAAGTTGGAACCATCTTTGTAGTCCTAGGCTTTTATGTTTTCATATCCATGGTAGATTTTTCAGTCTTTTTCACAACTAGTTGTCTGCTTTAAGTCAAGCTGACTTCTGAACAGAGAAGAAGGTGCAGAGATGGATAAAGGATCTGTGTTTTACTTCCAGCTCTGTAAACCAGAGAGCAGTATTAACTTCATCTTCTTGGAGTGCCCGACCTTATAAAGCAGTCGCTGTTTGAAAGGGCAGAGAATGAGCTATCCCTATTAGCCTGTCCTCCCTTAAATCCCAGGACTCTGCAGAGATGCATTAAGGATCACTGATGGGTTTTTCAGGACATGTGGCAAGACCTTTCCCTATACTTACCACTTAAATTTATCTTTGAGAAATGACACAGCAGCACTAAAAGTTGAAAGCCTATGGCTTTGATAATCTGTAAGGATTTCCTTTGAGGTCAGCATCCTGTCATATGTGTAAGTTTTTGCTTCATCATAAAAAAATTAGCAAAATTACATACTGATATTCAAGTATGGATTATAGCAAGCTAGATGGTGATGTTTCGTGGGTTTCCTAGGAAAAGGTCAGAAATGTGTGATGGCTTGTTCTTCCTACATTGTAAATTTTATGGGAATGATGATCATATCTGTCTGAATCTCACAGAGTTGCTGGCATTGAGTACATAATACAAGACATGTCAGAAGTCCAGCAAAGTCTAAATGTGTGAAGGAAGAGGCAAACAAATGAATACATGGACTTCATCCCAGCAGCTTTGGTTTGGACTCTGAAGTTTTATTCTGAAAACTTTCTCAGCAAAACTTTTTACCTTTGCTTCTTTCCTAGTTGAAAACTTCTAAGAAATTTGTTCTAGGGATAAATTAGTCCAGTTACCTTGTGATTAAATTGTCCCAGGATCCCAGGAAAGTATGAGAAAACTTTAGAACAAGACGAAGTACAGCTTGGACAATGTGTTTCTTTAATGGGAAATATGAAAACATCAAAGTGTTTTGGCAAGATTTCTTTTCTAGTTCTTTATTTGTTTATTAATGTATTTATTCATCCAACAGATTTGTTCTCTGTGCATGTCTCATGCTAGGAGACAGGAAGTGCATATTCATTTAGATGAAGTTCACACACAGGAAGATGGTTTCACCAAGGTAGAATGAATAAGTCCCCGATGGACATACAATGTACTGAGAGTCACAGTAGTGGATTGCTTCCTTTTAGTAGTTTTAGAGGCAGGTAGGTAATGGTCATTAAACAATTAAGGATCTTCTGATAGGTAGTTTAAGATTGATGTGATCTGATTTGATACAAACATGATTTTCTTTCCTTTGTTTGGCCATTTTGCCTGTGCCAGCATAGCTACTAGAGTTTAGCAATATATTGTGAAGTTGCTTCAGACGAAGAGAAATGATCAGGGTGATGAGAGAAGGAAGCATGCCTTTCCTTCTTTGGGAAGAACCATGACTCCTGGTCTCCTCTTACCACCCCATGAATGACTTGAAAGGCTCCCCCAAATATGGGAGAAAATGGGAAGCTGAATGTCTGTATTTGTAGCCTCTTAAATTAGACTCAAACCAGGAAGGAAGAGAAATGGCTACTGAGTGGAGAACTGCAAGGATATGTCTATTGATTCAGTCAAGATGGTCTGGAAAGGATTTGCTGGACCTTAACTGGAGGAGCTTGGGAGAACATTCTAGAGAAGTTTGGAAGCTATATATTAAGAAAGCGCCACATACTTGAAGAAGCTAAGAAAAAGTTGAGTATGGCTCTGGGAGTGGAACATTTAAATGGAACTAGATTGCATGCTATGCTGATGACTTTTTAACTTTCTGATCATAATATCAGGTGAAAACCTGCGTCTGCAGGTGACTCCAGAAAGACTATACAGGAAATGATGTTAAAGACAAAATTCACCACAGTGCTCCTACCATTTGAGAAGTTAATTTTCATGAGGTGTGAATGATAGAATTCATTAAATAATGAATATATGTAGCTGTTAGGAATCTGTAAATAATCTGTGCCACAGATGATTCTATTTTAACTAGTCAGTGTATCTTAGCACTAATCCCGAGGCTTTGAGAATGTTAACTAGCATGAAAAAGCATTGTTTCAGAAAGCTTCTATTTTTAGAAATGCTATTAGCAGAAGCATCGTTCTAACCTTTTCCTTGTTCTCTCTGTGGCATGCACATTAATTAACACTTCCACCCTACAAGAATGTGTTTCTTTCCATGTGCTGGCAGTGGTATTTCAGAAGCTTGCTGTAGATTAGAACCCCCCCCCCAAATAAATAAATAAATCTGAGTGATTTAAAGAATGTTCTTTGTTGCATCTAATTTCCTGTTTAGGCATGCCCCCTTAGATCAGGATTAGTTGGAACTCATGACATACTTTAAAGAGAAGGGCAGTGATAAGGAAATTTAACTTTGATAGATGATTTGTCAGCTTTTAAAAATCCCGTTTGCAGATAGTTCATATGGGAGGTAGGAAAATAATTACCTAATAAATTATAATTAACCTTTAAGTATCCTGTGGTGGTTTGAATAAGAATGGCCCCTATAGGCTCATATATTTGAATGCTTAGATATTAGAGAGTAGAAGTGTTTGAAAGGATTAGAAGGACTAGGAGGTGTGGCCTTGTTTGAAGCAGTATGTCACTGGGGGGTTGACTTTGAGGTTTCAAAAGCCCACAGCATGTCCCTAGTCCCTCTCTCTGCCTACAGATCAGAATGTAGCTCTCAGTTACTGTTCCAGTGCTTGCCTGCATGCCACTATACTCCATACCATGATGATAGTGGGCTAAAACCCTTCTGAAACTGTAAGCAAGCTCTTAATTAAATGCTTTCTCTTATAAGAGTTGCTTTGTAGCCGGGCGGTGGTGGCGCACGCCTTTAATCCCAGCACTTGGGAGGCAGAGGCAGGCGGATCTCTGTGAGTTCGAGGCCAGCCTGGTCTACAAAGCGAGTCCAGGACTGCCAGAGCTACACAGAGAAACCTTGTCTCGGAAAAAAAAAAAAAAAAAAAAAAAGAGTTGCTTTGTTCATGTTGTCTCTCCAGAGCAATAGATACTGACTAATACAGATCCTAGCAAAGAAAAAATATCCTAGTTCACCTTCTTACTGTGGTTCTTCATAAAATATAAGGTTAATCTTTTATTATTTTTAGTTGACTTTACTTTTCTCCTTGAAAACTAATACAGGATAGAAGGAGGGACTTCTAAGGACCATATTCCTTACTACTGAACTATTATTGATGTGATTCAGTGAAACAGGGGGGTTATCAATCATTTCTTTCCACTATATACCCTCTGGTGACTACGTCAGGCTCCAGTGGACAGTCCTGATCTAATGGCCACACAGATGGTCCTAGTTATACTAAATGGGTCACAACAAAACCAAAGCTCATGAATCTTGGAACTGGACAAGGAAATGGAGGAGGGGTTATTGATAGAGTCCGAAAGAAGATGAAAGAGAGTGTGTGGCAAAATGACCAGACTGCCTCCTGGGCATGCATAAAATTGTCAAAGAAGTAGCCTAATTAAAATAAAATAATTACTTTCTTTGATAAACATGAATTTATTTTTCCCAAGTATTTACTACACAAAGAAATGAAATTTTCTGTTGGGATAATCATTGATTTAAGCTACCTTTTCCCTTTACGTGGAGACTGAAATAAAATTTAAAAAGACATAAATGAGAACAGATTTTTTTTTCAATTTGGAACCTAGTTGACATTTCCTTTTAAAGTGCTGATTTATTAAGAGCACCATAGAAAGGAAGGCTATATTACCAATAAAATTTCAAATGCCCTACCCCTCTCCCCAAAGGATACATGTAGAAGATTTGGCCTTCAAATGATGGCAATACTGTGAAGTGGTAGAAGCTTCAGGAGGTGGAACTTATTTGAAGGAGTAGGTCATGGGAGACACTCCCTTCACTAGAGCCGTGGTCTCTCCCTTTCTCTCACTCCTCCTGGCTGCCATAGTGTTCACAGTTTTTGCTTTGCCATGTGTTCCATTGTGATATTCAGCCTTGCTACAGGTCCAAGCAGTAGAGCAATGACAATGACTGTAGATTGAAATTTCTCAAAGTAGTGAGCCAAAACAAACCTTTCCTCCTTCCAGTTATTTACCTCAGATATTTTGTCATAGTGGTGTAAAGCTGATGGATGCGTGCTCAAAACAACAGAGAAATAAAATTATCATGGTTCTTTTCATCTTCAAAGAGAATTTTTAGTTTTTGGCAAGTTGCCTTTTAATATATGTCAGAGACTGTCCTCGTAAGAATTTTAACTCAAAGCATAGAAATAAGATGTAATGAGGTATAATTGGCACTAAAGAAATTGAATATAACAAGTTTAAAAACTGAGTTTGAAAAAATATATATATTTTT
The DNA here is from genome assembly GCA_907164525.1 of Lophiomys imhausi. NCBI lineage: Eukaryota > Metazoa > Chordata > Mammalia > Rodentia > Muridae > Lophiomys > Lophiomys imhausi. The sequence goes on from CAJQZJ010034321.1 coordinate 782,730, forward strand.
ATAATGAATCATGCAGAGAGACCACACCTTCATTATTCCCTGTGACTTTCTCAGTCCCTAGTATATGACCCTGAGCTAGTATGTGACCCTGAGCATGTGAGGAAGCCTGAAAATGTGGGTCTGTATGAAGAGGATGACTTTCCATTTTTTTATGATTTGACTTAAATCTCAAAGAGATGGAGTTTTTAGGAACATGAATGACACATTCCTGCAGCTACTGGTTTTCCCAGGAAGTGCAGGTTTCCTTGGTAACCTTGTTGTAAGTCATTCTCCCTTGTCCCTTGGAGCTTTTGATCAACTAGAATTCTACACAACAATGTGCTATAGCCTCCTTTGCAGAATCTTTTCTACTTCGAGTCTCATACTAGAGAAGCTGAACAAGAGAATCTCTGGGAGTTCAAGGTTAGCAATGTTTGTATAGTAAACGCTAAGCGTGATGTAAGACCTTGTCTTAAAAAAAGCCATTTAAAAATGCAAAATTAAGTGAAATTTGGTACATTTCCAGTATTGTGTAGTCATCATATAAAACCTTTATACTTGTAAGTGTTATACAATATTACTTTAATTTTCCATATGTTCTTTTAAAGACATACAATTAACTTTTTAACTGTGACAATTGCTTCTAAATGACTACGTAAGTGATGTGGATGAATGGATATTTCTAAACAACTCGTTTTAGTTTTGTCTGCTGGCTTGCGTGCTTATTTTGGGTTCTGTGGTGTTTTTTGGGATTTGTGTTTTTTGGAGGCAGAGTCTCTGTCTATAGCTTCAGTCTCAGTTTCTCCAATGCAGGGATTGTAGACATGAGCCGCTCATCTAACTAGACCCTTGTTTTTATGTTAAATATTATATTCATGGTACACTGAGAGAGAAAGATGGAGAAAAACAAGGAAAAAAAGGTGAACAAAGATATTTCTCTATTCTGGCCCCATTTTTTTGATGTGTAGCTTTGATAACATATTTTTGAATAAAAACCATACTAACAAAATACCAAATGACGTGGCATTATTTGTCTTGTGGACTAACATGAATCCCCTGTGAGTTGAATACCATCCTTTGTTTGTTTGTTTGTTTATATTATTAAAATACTTTTATGTTATGCATATGTGTATTTTGACCTATGTCTTTCTGTTTGTATATATCTATACCATGTGCATGTATGGCACCCATGGCCATTCTTCCTCTTAATGACCTACCATGGTAAGCTTAATATAATATTAGAAACATCCATTCATAAGTTGGGAAACTCTTTTTGTTTAATTGATGAACAGATTTGAACCCAGCAATTTGTTCTTCTGGTTTCCAGAGTAAACGGATATCAGCTAGAGACAATGGAAACATACAGTGCCTTCCTTTTTGAAAGGGTGTGGAGACTACGTTATCACAGAAGAAGTTCTTCATTAGACAACATTGTATAGCGGTAGTGCAATGATTGTTATTTTTCTTATTTTCCTTATAAGTTTTAGGGTGGAAATAAAAAAAGACAGACAAGAAAAACATTGCCTCTACCACAGATTTCCATTCTGACATTGTGACATGGTGTGCTTTATAAATGTTCTGGGCTGCATTCAAGACAATCCTGGAATGCATACAGTCTGCGGGTCACAGATTGGACAACCTGCATCTAGATGGTAGACAGCAAACTCTTCACCATAGCCACCTGGAACAATATAGGGAGAAAAATAATCAGATGCCCTTCACTTTTCACATGTTCTGAAACTGACTATAATAGAAAGATGGAGAGAGAATGAAGATGAGAATAGGAGTATTGAAAATGAAGAAACACTGGGATCCTTTTGAATTGCTAGTGAGACTGAAGCATGGGACAAACACACCCAACTTATGAGCTAAACAGAGAATTCACAAAGGAGGAATCCCTAATGGTGGAGAGACACTTGAAGAAATGCTCAGCATCCTTAATCATCAGAGAAATGCAACTCAAGACGACTCTGAGATTCTATCTCACATCTGTCAGAATGGCTAAGATCAAAAACTGAAATGACAGCACATGCTGGCGAGGTTGTGGAGAAAGAGGAATACTCCTCCGTTGCTGGTGGGAGTGCAAGCTTGTACAACCACTATGGAGGTCAGTCTGGCAATATCTTAAGAAACTTGGAATAGCTCTACCTCAGGACCCGGCCATATCATTTCTGGGTATACATCCAAATGATTCCTCACCAAACCACAAGGATGTTTCCTCATCTACATTCATAGCAGCTTTATTTGTAATAGTTAGAAACTGGAAACAACCCAGATGTCCCTCAACTGAAGAATGGATAAAAAAAACTGTGGTACATCTACACAATGGAATACTACTCAGCCATCAGAAACAACGAAATAATGCAGTTTGTAGCCAAATGGATGGAAGCAGAGAATCTCATCCTGAGTGAGCTAACCCAGACTCAGAAGGATGCACATGGCATCTATTTACTTATAATCAGGTTTTAGTCATATAGTAGAGTATAACTATACTACAGCTAATGCTCCAAAGGGAACAGTAACATAGACTTTGTTACCTGTTAATGAGACACTTTGCCTTGTGGTGCTGCTTTGTAGTTCCCCAGTAAATGAAGGGGCTCTTGGCCCTCATATGACTGCTGAACTGGGGCAAGGGACTGTTATGTAGGGACACTCCACTCCAGAGGAGTGGGATGGAAGGGATGGGGGTAGAGGGTGGGAGGATAGGACTGGGAGGGGTGGAAAGAGGACACTGTGATAGAAGTGTAACCTGAGGTAATAAACATAAAAAAACCAAACAAGCAAACAGACAAAAGCAAAGAAACAACAACAAAACCCAAATAATTTGGAGATAATAATGGTGATGTGGATAGAGGAATAGATGGAGGTAGACAATGGAAGAGTATATTTGTTTAAAACATACTTCATGCATATATGAAATTCTTAAACAATTGGAATGTAAAATAAACAAATAAATAAGTTTAAAAAGTTTGTTGTGACATCTGTTACATAGAGGCAATATTTCTTTTGTATAGAAATATTGCAAATAAAAATGTGTCTCACTTTTCCTGTAGGGGGAAGAAAACAATTTTAAATAACGATAATAATACAATGGGCTGGTGATGGGTATGTTAATTAGCTTATTAAACTATCTTATTTGCATCACAAATGCATGCAAAATTTTTCCTATCATTTGATAGAGGTGATCACAGAGTTTATTCACTATATGTGAATAAACTAAAAACCCCTAGAATATGTTATGTGTACTATAAATCTGTATATACATCCAAAAAGAATAAAAATGAAGATAACTAACAATTCGTTCTGTTAGATTCTTCCTACAATCCTTGAGTGATGATCCCTCCCCTTAGAGAAATAAGTTTTAAGATGAACTGCATGTCCATCATAACTCAGTAATAAATGTGGAATAAATAAAGAACTGTTCAGGGTTTATATATACTTGTATGAGAACCAGGTCTTAGCACATGGAGCCTACTGCTTTGGAGTGATCATGTGCAGTGTGAGGTCAGCTGAGCAGGTATCAGGAAGTGAATAAATGTGAAATAGCGGAAGTGAGGATTAATTGGAATGGTGAGGGATCCTGGGGGATAGATGGGCCCACATGGCTCTTCCTAACTTTGGTGTTAGGAATAATCAACTTGGGAAGTTGATTCAACGTCCAAGCATGGATGAGCTCCCATGCTGTCTTCTTGGGTAGCAGCCTTGTGCCTGCTATCTAAACCGTAAAAAATAAAAATGGTTAATTGAAAAATATTGTTTGATGAATTCATGCTTGTATATAATGTATCTTGATCATGTTCTTCTCTGGTGCTTTCTTACCCCTCCTTCCTGCTAAACCTCTTCTTCTGGCTAAACTTCTTCTTCTGACACACTCTATTTTCTCTGTCTCTCTTTCATATATGTGTGTGTGTGTGTGTGTCTCACTAAGTTTAATCAGGATTGTTTTAATGAACGTTTATTTATTGGAGTATAGACAACTAATCAGTGACTGCAGCACTGAAGGAAATGATCCACTGCATTGGCTGGGTTTTGTCAACTTGAAACAAACTAAACATATCTGAGAAGAGGGACCATATGTCTTAATCAAGAAAATGCCCCCACAAGATTGGCATGTAGGAGGGCCCAGCCCATTGTGGGTGGGACCACACCTGGCCAGGTAGTCCTGAGTTGTAATAAGAAAGCAGGATGAGTAAGCCATGAGGATCAAACCAGTAACAGCAGCACTCCTCTGTGACCTCTGCAACACTTTCTGCCCCCAGGTTCCTGTCTTGAGGGACTTCCCTGGGTGATGGACTACAAGCTGCAAGACGGAATAAACCCTTTCCATCACAAATTGCTTTTGGTGACAGTGTTTTATCACAGCAATAGAAACCCCAGCTAAGACACCCACCTCCATCAGAAACCATTAACTGTTACTCTTCCAGGTCTCATGCAAGATGCCTCATGCAGCTGATGATGCAGATATGACCATCCCAAGAGGCATAGTTATAGCATGGTTACCATGGCACATTATGAGAAAGCCACAGACACTAAATGTTCTAGAGAAACAGGCATTGAACCCACAGCAGAGGCAAGGCCAGACTCCAAGTCACAGTAGTGAGCTCATATCTAACACATGGGGTGATTTTAATAAGTATTAGCTACTGTTAACTTTTTGGAGATGTATGTTGGGAGGAGCTGCCAATTATAAGTGGCATCAGACAAAGTAAACAAACCTGCTTAGGAAGAAGACTCCTAGAGGCTTGTTAGCCTACAGGCTGCTCACCCCACAGGTAGTGACCGCTCTAAATCCTGTCACTGTGAATCCTGCAGCTGACTCCTCACATAGAAACAGCTACCACATAACTGAATCTTATTTCACTCTGGTTATGTCTCAGGATCCCTGCACACCTGTTCTCATACTCAGTTCCTGGTGCTGAGTATATCTGCTGCCTGGAGTGCTCATGAAAATGAGCAACCTACTCACACCTTATAAATGTTTCAGTTTGTAACAACAGCTCTGTGAAGTAATTTCTGATCTCTCCTTCAGAGATATGCAGGGTCTAAGAGTTTTCTAGACAAGTAACATCGAGGTCATAGGTTCTTTCTATAGAATCCTGCGAATGTGCTGGTTGAGAGCCACTTTACAAATCCTGGGTTCATATTGAAGTTTTCACTGGGTTTCATGTCAATTTCCTGTAGTGTTCACTTCTGTAACTGATCATTGATATGTGCAGAAAACCAAGGCACCAAGAAATGTTATTTCTCAGCTCATTTTGCTAAGCACCAGTCCCTCCCATCTAACATAGCTGTTAGGTTGACTACTCTGGCAAAATCTGTCTGTTTTATTAAGTGACAATTCTCAGTCTGCAACTTTGAAAAGAACAATGCACATTGTACCATAGCAAATGCTGGATGAACACACGTGAAATGAGAAAGAAATGGATTAATAGCTTATTTTATGCATCTATTATGTTTATTTTATTATTTCTGGGATCCAGATTTTTATTATGTAACCCTTACTAGCCTCAAACTAGAAATCTTCTCTGCCTATCCCCCCATGCACTGGAATTATAGGAATATAGCATCACCCCTAGTTTTCTTTTTTTTTTAAGATTTATTTATTATGTATACAGTGTTCTGTCTGCAGGTATATTTGCAGGCCAGAAGAGGGCACCAGATTTCATTATGGATGGTTGTGAGCCATCATGTGGTTGCTGGGAATTGAACTCATGACCTCTGGAAGAGCAGCCAGTGCTCTTAACTGCTGAGCCATCTCTCCAGCTCCCACCCCTAGTTTTCAAATGTATCATAATCTTCCTGATAAAGTACTAGTGGCATCTTGATTTGTAAAGAACACAGGTAGATGATTTTATGATTTATAATATTGATCCGCCCAAGGCTAGTCATGTGGTGATGTTGTGTACTAAGAGATTATTATGTTGAGGTTATGAACAAGTGAGGTTCTCCTACAAGGGATCCCAGCATGTCCCTTGTTTATGCCATAAACATATCTGCCTTGTCTTTTAGCTAAAAGGATGTCTGTGAATCATCAAGCTTCAGCAATGCTCATAGCTATTTTATTCCAATGACCCTTTTTTAAAAAGCTGGGTTCCTTGGTAGGCATTGAGTAGATAGTATGCAGTTCCAAGGGCATCTACTGTAATGCTTTGATGTAAATGAGTTCCCAGTGGAACATAATGGAAGGACTGCTGTAAATAGCCTTCATTTTCTCCTTTATTCACTTCTAACTCCACAACACCTTTTTGGAGAGATCATTCTCTTGGTGTTGAGGAAGACTTTCATCTAGTGTGTATACACAGCAGCGGAATGCCCTTTCTAGGATGGTATCATTTGAAAAACATGATTATGAGAACTACAGTGGAGATTATAAGATATTTAAACTAGGATGAGTAAATAATGGGGATTGTTTTCAAGGGTGACTCTTCTTAGAGGGTGCATAAACACTTTGGTTTTCAAAATTCACTGTCAAATACATCTGCTTTCTCTAGATTCTTAAAGTGGGAGGCATTGAAACTTGTTCCTTATTTTCCATAGGAGACCTTCAGTGGAAATGGTAGAACTTTCTCTTTGATCTTGAAGATTCCCAGGAGTCTCACAAGAGTGTGAAAAAAATAAAAGCAGACCTTTTATAAATTTGAACCATTGTAGACATTTTAAAAATGAAATTAAGATAAACCCTTGTAGGTTACAGATTATTCCTGAGGAATACTTATTGTTGAGATTAAAATATAGCAAAGGAGAACTAATGAAAGGTGTTAGATAGCTTTATTTTATTTAATAGGGCAATGATAAGATCCATGGTTTTCATTTCTTTCTTTATTTGTATTCAACTAGAAAATATTCTGCTGTTCTTGAACACAGGCAAGGATTATTACATTACAGATCAATATTTGAAAAATTTGTTCTCCAAAAGATGCAAATATGTAATTGTAGCCTAAGCAGCCTGGCAGACATGAATATATTCTGAGGAGACACTTGTGTTTCTCAATCTGACTATCAGACCATTGGAATGGGACCAAAGAAATTGGGATTTCCCCAGAAAACTCCTGCTGGGAGAAGAGAAGGGCACCAGTCAGGGGGGAACTTGTCTCCTGGGAAAGAAATTTCACACAGTTCTAAGATCTTGTCAGACCACTTTATGGGATGAGACTGAAGTGCCAACAATTCCATATCAGTTGTGAGTAGGACCACACCATGACTGCAGCTTAGATGTGCATATCTCTGACCCTCTAATTAAATTTAAATCTCACTTCAAGACCCCCTGAGGATGGTGTGTGGTAGAAGGGGGCATGGATCTCTTTGCTTTTCTTCCCAGTGTGGCAGCATTAAATAAATAGCCTTCTTCTCCTTCCTATTAATTTTACTGCTCTTTATTAGGCAGAGCTTGACTTCTGAGGGCACATACTGTGACTCCAAGTTTGATAAAAGTTTTCGATGAGGAGATAACTGTACATGATTAGGAGATAACTATACAAGATGCAGCCTAATTACCTGTACATCCTGACCTACTTTCTCTATTCTATCATTTTGTTATTTGATTCATTTCTAATATGTCAGTAAAACAGCTGTTCTCAGGCTGGGTGGTGGAATGCTTACCTAGAATATATAATTCCCTGGATTCAATTCCTATCACTCCAGAACCAGAACAAAATAGCAAAGTTGTTCTACCCTACTAGGAAAGATTTTGTTTGTTAGGGTTTTTTTGTTGTTGTTGTTATTGTTGTTGTTTTGTTTAATGAGCTATTGATAGATTCAAATGAGTCAGTTCAGGATACCGTCGGCTATGCATCTCTATATGGGATTGTTTATCCTCCCTGAAGAAAAAAGAGGGACTCAATGGTTACTAATTTGTTACTTGTTAATAACAGAAGAGAGAATGATTCATGCATATGATAATTCCTAGTGTTAGGCAAGTCTGGGGTCACAGTGGAGAATACCCCAAAACCTGTGATTCATTTGTGTACCATGTTTTAAACCTAGCTGATAACTTTGCAGCATAAATATTGGAGCTTTGTGGCTCTGAAAGGGGGACAATAGCTTGTGGGCATTGAGATGGCAAGCAGGTGACTTTAGGGCCTGATATGGTATTTAGGTTGCTTATTTCATTGAGCTGCAGACTGCAGTGGTTCTCATTTCAACCAGGAGCAAGGTGAATACCAGGAGGATGGTGATGCAGTGCATACAATTACCTGCAAAATTACAAACACAACATTTTTGTTGTTAGAAGAAGCAAGGCTCAGATTACTCTATGAAATTCAGCACACATAGGATCTCAGCATGCCCAAATTCTTGAATTTTTATCACGTCTCCAAATACTCTTTATCATATGTGAACTACAGATTGTCTCCTACGGTGTAGGAGCCCAGTGGATCATGTCTTCTCTGTTTGCCACACAGCATAAGGTTGTGGACCAAACCTCCAGGGAGCCTGACTTGAATGGGATCAAGCAAAACCAAACCCCAGGAATCTCAAAGTTGGGGTCTCAGGCATCACACTGAGATTGGTAAGTGTGAGGCAAAGCTCTCTTTCTGCTTCAGCCAGCCTTGGGAGCATGTAAACCCCCTGAATGGTGACTGCAGGCAAGAGATCACATAACCCTCTTATCTCTCCATGCAAACAGAGCATCAGCAACACTTTACAATTCAGCCAATTATGAGCCCACACCCCCCCCCCCCAGTCCTACTGCATAAGAACTATATATGTTTCATGATTCACTGAATAAAGGGTCACCATCTATTTCACCAAACCGGCTGTTATTTTTGGGAGCTGCAGACATCGTTCCAGAAGGACCCACTGATGTCTGCCCTGTCACTCATCAGTAGCTACCCAAGTTACATCAGGCTACCTCCATCTCTGCAGATTGCATGGCTCACTTGAGCAGGAACAGATTTTCGCCGTTTAGGGGCTAGTCCCCATTTAAAGCTTTTAGGTGCTTTCAGCTGACAGCCATTACTAGAAGAACAAAACACTTTACAGCAGTAGGTCTTTTTCCCTGTCTGTCACTTTGAGCTGTAATACTTCAGTATGTGCTCAGAATGTCCAATAGACAGGGATGTTGGGACTTGGTGTCCCTACTGAGTTTTGCTCTGGGCCCCTTCCACTGGTGTAGAGTTCCCCTCCTCACTGTCGGTTTGGAGAAGCATGGCTACCATGAGAAAATCCTGATCAAGCATCCCAGAGAACCACAGATGACACTGTGGCTTCAATTTTACTTTTTGTTTCTCATGTTAATGGAGGTAGGAGGGTGAAAGATATAATGCAAATATATTATATACATTTACAAAACACCAAAGACAAAAAGAGATAGGTAAAGAAGTGATATGAGAAGATACAGGGACTGATAAGATACTTTTTATATTTCCTACTAAATCATTCAGATTTAATCTTTTGTTTTTAATTTTATAAACCTCTGTCTTCACCTAACCTTTCATTTCTGGTTATTGATTTTGATTTTGTTTTTTCTACTGTTCATCTGTTTCATAGTCAATTTTGTAAGGTATCCTTTTTATAGTTTTGTTTAATCCCCCAGGGCCTGCATTTGAATAATCTGAATGATTCTCAGTGAGTCTGAATGTAGTCATGGCTCTTGCTATGTCATTAAATGTAGACTGAGTATCCAAGAAATATTTTTTTATTAAATATTCGAAATTGATAAAAATAAGAGTATCCTCAGTATTAAGGGTGTATCATATTTATGTCTTCTGGGGACTTTTTAAAAATCAGGAACTGCATTAATAGTTTCAGGGTAATAGGAGTGCTTCTTGAGCAGAAGTCAATGGAATGACTTCAATTCCCCCTCTGTGATTTCAAAAGTGGCCTCTGGGTTTAGTCAATTCACAATTAGTCATGCATTCCCCTGTAGTATCTTTTCCAGAAAGGCTTAGAAGTACCTGAGTGGCCTCTCCATCAGCTAGCTCCAGGCACCATGCAATACCCACTGTGTTCTACTATTGCATCTCTTGTCCTGGTTTTTACATCCTGTGTTTTGGAATCCACTCATGCCTTTCCTTTGCTCATGTATCCCAGAAAGCATTCACTTTAACCAAAGTGATGCCTCTTAGATGTCTGAGAGCTTTTTGTCCCTTGTCAAATAGAAGTTGGTTCAGAACTATATGGCTGAATAAAAAAGTTCCTCATTTCAGTCAGTGCCAGTTTTTTGTCACCTGGGTTACAACCATTCCTATATGCTCTGTATTTTACAGGGTCTCTTATGATAATAGCCCTTTCTGCTTCCATCTATAGCCCTCTCTCCAGGGACAAAACTATTTGGAGAGGTTGAAAGCCATTATCGTTGTCTTTCTCTCTGCTCTATAGATTGCATGTGTAACCATTGTCTTTCCATATACTTCTCCTCTCCATGAGTTAGACTTGAGTGGCTAGTCTGGCTAATACTATTCAATTTCAGCTTTGAAGGAACCACTGCATCTCTAGTTTCCAGGGCTTCTATATTAATATATCAGTTGAAGGCCCTGGAGCTTAGCATATCAGACAGATGACAAAATGCCATATCTGGTTGAAGCACCAGACATGTTCAAGACTACTGTCTCTACTGAATGAGCTATAGGGTCATGAAGGGAGTTTCTAGAGTATAAGCAAGTATAAGCAAGGGACATACATGCACAGGTACTGCTAGTATGTACTGGAGTGTCCCACCTGATCTGGTTCACCTAGAGAAACTTTCCTGTGCTGGTAGGAGAGATATTATAGCAACATGCAAACTGATCTTTCAATTTTGTTTTGAGCAATTGTGGTTTCTATCAGGGCATGAAAACCTTGGGCTCTCTCCAGATAGCAGTCAAGATTCTCTTCTCCCAGCAGGACCAGCCTGCACCAGCAGAGCCTGCTCAGCACACAGTAACCGCATAGTAAGTCATTTTCTTCCAAATCACGTGGCTTGTGTGGATGTATTTTAAGCACAACTTGGAAGCCAGATTGTTGTGTTGAATATATTTTCCCCCATTCCATGGCCTTCATTTTGTTCACAATAATTTTAATTGGAAGCCACTGTGGTGGCCAATTCATCTTTGTCTTGGCTGGCTCTGCCTTTCTTCCTCCCTCTTTCCTCCTATCTCCTCTGTGCATCTCTCTCTTTTTTTTTCTGAGCAGCATTCTTCTTTTTTGAAGTTCCAGATCCTTTCCCATCAGTTTTATTTCCATTATTCTTGCTTCCTTGATTGTGTTCCTGCTACATGCCTCCCATTCTAGTTTCATTTCTCTTGGTCTCTGTTAACTCTTGGCATTTTGGGTATTTAGAAAGATGTATTACCAACAATCTTTCTTATAAGCATTCTTCCCTACCCAGATCTGTAACATTCATCTTGATGTTCTCTCCCACTGGTCCAGGGGGATGCTTTCTACTGCAGTGACACAGGGTACGTGTTTCAGAATTTCTCTCTTTTTAGCATAATTCCTGACAGTCTTTCCTGCAGGTCACTCAACTTTGAGTTATTCAAATTGGAGAAGTTTATGAAAGAGGGCTGGGCTCTAAGCAGAGGCTAATATAGTTAAGAAGATGAATGGTGTAGCTAGACAGACTCTTGTGAAATTAGTGGCAGGGGCAGGGATGGGCATTAGTAACATGTATTCAGGTGAAGAGCCAACTCATAGATGACCTTGTCTGTCAATCAGCCTCTGACAAATATTGAAAACAGAATGGACTGTCTTGTGTTGTATTTTTTTCCATCAGAAAATAGATGACAGATAAAGGGTTCAGGAGAATAGCCAAAGTACCCCTTCCAGTCCAGTATCCAGTCACTCCAAAGTATTTCTTTCTTTCCTTCGTAAACACTCCACCTTTTAAAATTTAATCAGACACCCATTTCTTTACATTGTAATCATTTACTGTTGTATGCTTCTCTGTATACTCTTGTGTTGATCATATTCAGTTGAAAATTTCTATGTATATTATCCACCCTTATTGCTTATTTTATACTTCTACTTCCTGTTTTTTTCTAATTACCAGCACCTTGGTATTTAAGGAATTATCATTCTCTTCTTCAAACCATGCCAGGCAAACTTTTTACACATTGTATTGAGTTGTGTTTGAAGTAGAATTCATTTTTAAAAATAGACCCAAGATCATAATATTGTGGAAATGTGGCTGATTTTGGCAGGCATGCCCTGATTTAAGTACAGGATTTCTGTACAATCTGTGCTCACTGTATAAACTTCCGAAGCAGAGATATCAAGACCATGGAAACAGTTACCCTGATGCTAAGCTCAGAGATACAAACCCATCAGTAACCACAAGACAGGGTTTGAGCCTTTTATTGAGCATAAAACTTATTAATGCTCTTAGCTTGGAGGTTGTCTTTAGAGGAAAACTTGCCCAGTGCCTTTGTTTAACTAACGAAGAGATTGCAATTTGGAGATACAAGGCACTTGCTTTAGCTATCATTGTTAGTGAATAGAAGAAATTTGAATTTGGATCTTCTTTTCTCTATTGTGGTACTGCACCATGTTCGACTACTTTGATTTCTGTGGGATTCTTCCCAGGCTCACCATCAAATGTTGAAGTAGTGTATGTCTGCAACAAGTGAGATATAGACCATCACCACATTAGGTCCTTGCTAGCATTTGAGGATCTAGTGTAACTGTAATGTTATAATCAGACCCCTTCTCCCATTTAACACCTAATTCATTTTCATATCTTCTGTGTGCAGTTTTATTCTCAGTGAGAGCTCAGAACTCAGTATTTCATTTTAATTTTAGTTTGCATGGTTGAAGATGATCTTGAATTTCTGATCTTCTTGACTCTGCTTCTGGGTAGCTAGTATTGCAGGTATGAGCCACCACAATGAGTTTATGCAGTTCTGGAAATTATTCCAGGACTTTGTGCATGCTCATTCTACTAACTGAGCTATATCCCCAGTCTCCTAGATACCATGATTTTAGGTGACATTAGAGTGTTCTTCTTGGTCATGATCTCAGCTAATTATAAATTCTATTTATATTAACATTGAATACAACAGAGTACCAATAGTACATACACATTCTCCATAATAATCAATAAAGAAAAATGAATATGTTAACCTAATCACAAATAAATATTCTGTGGTATGACTTTATATGTAATCCATACTTTTTCAAATATCTCTAAACTTTTTACTTAAAATATGTGGAATATACATATATGTAGTCATATACTAAATTCCCAGATATGTACTTTCACAGACTCTTGCATATGATTATTAATTTTATTGGAGATGAGTATTTTTAGAGACTTTGTGTAAACTGTCCACAGAACAGTGACATGGCAAGAATTTCCATGCCTACAATGTTACCACCTGGCAATAAACATGATTAATAGTTAACTTAGTTAACCATGTAATTCTTGGCAAATAAAATTCTATTTATTTATTTATAGAATTATTTTATATTTTCATGCATATGTGTGTGTACACACACATGTCAGGATACACATGAAAGTCAGAGGACATCTTATGAGAAGTAAGTTCTCTCCTTCTACCATGTGGATGTAATTCAGGTCCTCAGGCTTCCTTTACCCTTTACCATTGAGCTATCTTGCCAAGCTCTCTTGGTAAAAATTTAATTTTAGGGAATTAGTATTATTTCATGTTATAAAACTTGAGTATTTATTATGGTATTCTTTCAAATCTACATAATTCAAGGCTGTATACCATTAAACACCATGTCTTCCCAGGAAGATGCCCTACAAAAATATTAGGACCTTTGCACACATGGTATAAACATTCAAATCAGCAGAAATATAAGACACAGTCTCTCTAATAAATAGCTTCAAGTGAGCTATTTAGATGTAAAAATTATCACACGGAAACACATGAAGTACATGAAAGCAGTTCAAAGCAATGCTTCTCCACCTTTTACTCGCTATAACCAAACTAAAGGAAACACTGAGAGATATTCTCCCAGTCTTCTCTCCACTCCCAGGAAACCTTCATTACACTGTATTAGGCTTGTGCTGTTCCTATATATTCTGCTTGAACTGGTTTGCATCCCCTAGTGATGATGTGTTCTCCACTATGAATCCATGACATGGAGTCATCTGTGACTGAATGTACAGAAATAAAACTAAAGACGGAATAACTATCTAAATACAAAAAAGACAGATTAACTATATAAAGGCACTGGAACAATAGAACTGTAGACATGGGACAATTAAGAAAAAATGCAAGAAGGTCAAGAAGATAAAAAATCTGTCCCCCACCATCACAAACACACACACACACACACACACACACACAAACACACGCACGCACGCACGCACACACACACACAGACATGCTAATTTCCACACATAAGGCAGTGGCTACATAATGCAAAGTGAATTTAGCAAAAATCAAAGTAATCTATATTTAATTAAATGTCTACAGATCATGGTGTTTTATCAGTTTATTGTCCCATTCTATACTGTTACAGAAAGGATAAGATTTGATAATAATATAGATTAGATTTCCCCCTTGTTGACAATCACATTAAACATGTTGATTTTTGTGAAGAATTAATCATATATTAAATGACTTACTCATTACCAAACCAAAGTAGCTCAATTCTTAAATTGTGTAAAATGTTTCAAAAAGTTTAGAGTGTATGTTTTATATGTGTGGCATTGTGTTGGTGGCACTTCTGAATGCAGGCGTGGGAACAACTCTTGAGAGAGGTCAATTCTGAATCATTGCTTGACTCTCTAATTGTTGCAAGGTGCTATAACTGGAATTTGGAAGAGATAGAGAAAAAATGAGAAACTGAGGCAGAGAAGAAAGATAAAAGTAGTCAGTTCCTTTTACAGCACATTGATAGGCATCATTATGTATGTGATGGAGAAAAATACTTGACAGACAAAACTAATTATCTTCTGTTATACATCTTTAAAAATGAAACAGGTCCCATAAGACCATCTTTTCATTGTTCAAGTTGAGTTCTTATTAAGTATAAAAACACCATTCCATTTGTAAACAAAGTAAGCACTGTCTTATTATATTAGAACAGGGTATTTTTACTCCTCATGAGCCTTATTGTCGATATTTTCATTAGAAGCGTCGAGGGAGGATAAAGATTTTTAAGGATTAGTAACAAAAAGTTTTTAAAGAAGATGGAGAATTTTTCAATGTAATATAATTTCCATGAAAATCAACTGTGGCTTATTCTGTTTATAGTTTCATAGATAAATTCAACACTTCTTTTAAAGCTCCTAAAAGTTGCAATTATGTTGGGATAGTTGGTGTTGGATTTTCAGCATAGGTAATCTCATTGCCTGGTCTCCTTGGCCCAAGGTTACTGTGTTTGTGTTTGCTAGCAGGGCAGCTAGGGGCAGAGTCCCAAATTAAAGTCAAGTTCAGCATGGACATGAAGAGCATACTTCCTGGTTTTTGTTTTTTTTCATCTTTCCTTGTTTCCTTCCATTGGTTTCTGATGAGAATATAATGTAATGATAGCTAAGGCACAAGTTACACCATTAGTTTTGATTTATTTGGTTTTATTTATTTTTTATTTTATGTGCACTGAAATTTTGCCTGCATGTATGTCTGTGTGAGATACAGACAGTTGTGAACTACCGATGGGTGTTGGGAATTGAACCTAGGTCCCCTGGAAGAGCAGCTAGTGGCCATTAGTTTTGAAAAGAGATTGGAAAGTTTTTCAGTTGTGAAGATCTTTTATCAAATTTATCTTCAGAAAAATTTCACAAAATTAACTTGAGCCTGATTAGAGACTAGCAGATGGCAGTTGGAGATGTTCCAATTTTCACGTTCCCTGTAGTGTTGTTACCTCCTCCATGGCTTCTTAGAAATGGCCATTGAAGTGAGACAAGTGTTTTCTAGGTTCAGAAAAAGATCACGTGGAGGTGAACCTACTGGCTTAGTCTATTTGGTATGGCTTCAGCTTTTAACAGTCTTGGGACACCTCCCCATTCTGTAACAAGAAGAACCAGTACATTGAGAGTCTTCAAGTCTGTACACAAAGGGTTGCTTGCACTAAAATTTGGCTCATTAGCTCTAACCTTCTCATCTGGCCTCTGAACATGCAATATTTCTAGTTTCCAGTTGGTCTTTGGTTTTGTAACTCTGAAAATTTTCATTCTCACTCTATAGCAACCATGTAACCAATTTCCTACATGCAAATTGTTCAGGGCATGTGAGGGCCTGCCACAGCTGCCTCTGTGCTAGAGGAGATTGAGAGTAGTATATACCAACCTCGGAAGGCCGTGGAATTACATGGTAAGTTGTTGCATGAGCAATATCTGATATAGGTGGGATCTGATCTATGGTAACTAAGTGATTTAATGCTATCTGTTCTTATCAGCCATTATTGTTACTTAAACTGGGATTATGTAGCAATTTTGGGAACTGAGGTTTAAAGGATGAGTTCATGAGGAAAAGGTCTGCAAACCAGCCAGTTGCAAAGTAGACTCCTCTACATCGTGAACAGAACATTCCCAGCAAGTTTGTTATAGGTACACAAAGAGGCTAAGCAGCAAGCAGCTTGTCAGTAGTCAGCCCACCCTGTCTTATTACAGACCTTGCTCTGGAGGACATATAACCAAGAAAGAACACCTCGCAAATGTAGCATGTGACATTTGAAACCTTCCATTTGCAGAGAATGAAGATGTTAATAACAAAACCTTCCAGATCCTCCTAATATTAACAAGGATAAGAATTTTTAAAGAGCTATTTGACTCTTTATCAGCAAATCTGGAAGGATTCCCTTGAAACAAGGAGTAACAAGGTTTCATTTACCTTGTCAGAAGCAGCATATGTTGCTGCTATAATGTTTGGCTACATTTCTCCTGATCTCTAATTCATATTATATTTCCTCATCTGTCATGCCTCAAGAAATCTACTGGGTAGCCAAATATGCCACACACTGCAATCTTTTTGTTTTTCAGTCAATTCTCTTTTGTATTCTACTCTCTTCAAAAAAAGGGGGGATACATTAATTCATGGGATTAAAGCTATTGTGAGTGCTGTCCTGCAAATAAGAGAGACTGGAGATAGGAATTATGGTCTCCTGTTAACTAACAAATAAAAGAAAATGTATTGCAGAATAGACACACACACACACACACACACACACACACACACACATTTCTCCAGTGAGAGAAAATCAATCAATTGAATCAGTTGTCCTATCCAGCTGTAATACCAAGGAAGCACAACAATGACCAGGATGGAAAGATATCCTGATAAGTACAGTAGTGGCGCTTGTATCTCAATGGTAACTGACAATTTTCTGATTTGAGATCTGGTCGATGTCTAGCTAGCACTGTAAATTTACCTAAGTACCTGCGGCGGGTGAAGCCGTGGAACCTCTATGAGAACCTACTACTGCCAGTTTCTTAAGGCAGTACGATTTCTCGCTACATTCTGAATCCTTAAACCCTAAGGTGCGTGTAGCTCTCCCTTCATCAATGCTTCCTTTTGCAGCTGAAAAGGAACATTGGAGAAAGCTACAACTGGTCAAAATTCAGAGATAAACTGACCTTCAGCTATCTACCTCTCATTTACAATGTGACTCCCACACTTAAGGAACATCTCAGAATGGGGAAAAGTGATAAAGAGGCCATAACAGTCAAAAGAACAAGTTATCTTTTCGGAGAAAGTCTCTTTTCATAAATAAATAAATAAATAAATAAATAAATAAATAAATAAATAAATAAATAAATAAACAAACAAATAAATAGGATACAAAGGAGACTGAGGATCTGAAAAGAATTGGGGTGGGTAGGGGTTGAAAATGTTATTAAAAATTTTAAAATACATAATTTTAATGGGCAAAGTGATAAGCAATAACCAGGAAATGTGAGAACACATGTTCTTGGGATGTTTACCCTGCCCTACTTGCTTTATGACATTCTTACAGTTCATCCTCAATTGAAACAGAGTTTTAAAACAGATACACTATTTCATTAGTCTAGTTAGTGCCCACTGATACCTACTGGATTTCAGTTTCTGATCTACAATTTCTTAGACTTCCACTAAGTAGTAAACATTTCACACAAAACCCCACACTATCTCTTTTTTCTTTTTTTCTGTATGTCATTTGGTAAGTAAGTATATGATTCCCCTCCTTATCTTCTGCTTGTGGGAAGCACACGTTTTCAGAGTTAACAAAGAATCAGGCACAAAATGGTTCTTGCAAAGCTGATTCTGGCTCATGGGCACATATTGTTTCCATAGAGAAGTTTCCTAGTCTCTGCTATAAAATTTATTTTTAGATGACTCTAATAAAACACTAGCCAGTTTGAATTCATTTTCCAGTTTGCAGAAAGCACTGGATTGACAGGCATGGGGAGACCTAAAAATAGTATCAGACAAAATGGAACAGGATTTTAGAGCTAGAAATGGATGTGACCATCACCTAGTCTGTGGCTGATGCTGTTTTCTTCTAGACAAAGATGTGTGAGTTCTAAGAGGTTTAGCAGCCTCTCCAAGGTCATACAAACAATATGTGAACGTCTATTTTTCTTCAATTTGTAGCTATTTTTTTTCTAAAAGAAGAAATTATGATACATTAGGCAGAACCAATGACAGAGAACTTCCATTTCAGAAAAGGAGTTTTCTCAGTTGAAAACTACTAATCTATTCCAGTTGTGTCTTCTACCTACTTCTCCCTCCTTAATTATTATCATTAATTAGTATTTATTGATTCCTCTCTGTTGCATAAACTACCTTACTGCACAAACTGGTATTACAAACCCTCTCAGTAATTCCAAACTAGAAGAGACAAAATGAGAAAATGTAGCTATAATTTAAAGCCTTGTTTTCTAAAACTTTGCCAGCAACCCTCTTATCTCCTAAAATAGATCATTCATCTTGACATCAATTCGATGCAAGGGACAAGACCCTTGGAAGGACTAGAAGCTGCTTTACCCTCCCCACTCTATTTTTTTCTTTTATCATAACCTCCCTTCCTTTCATTTTTTGATTCATTTCTTCCTTTGAAATATTTATTGACTGACTTTTTGATTCATTTAGCAAATACTTGCAAGTGACTATGTATTCGAAGGCTTCAGCTGAATGCTGGGAAACATAGACACAGAAACTGAAGAGTAACGGTCTCCAAGGAATTCCACCTGGCTTAGGGGAGAGAAGACACATGGTAGTGGTAGAAATGGTGTCTCCAGTCATCTTCCCAGTAAGGCAGTGATAGAAACTGATAATTCTTTTGACACTGGTAACAATTTCGAATACTAAATGAGGTTATTCTTGGATACAGCCAATGATGGGATGTTCCATCTGCCTCAGACCACTCTCAGAGCTGCCAGTGAGATGATGACATTTAGTCTTGGCTTTTTAATTGGACCATGATACAGTAATCTTTGGGACAGGGGGCACTTGAGTGAAAAGTAGCAATAACTGGAGAAAAGAAGAGTAGTCTGAAGTTACTTAAGAAGAATCCATGAGACCTGGAAAATAAGATGTGAAGAAGATATGGAAGGTGACCCAGGTATTTCAATTGAGTGACTGGGAAGAGAATGGTATTATTCACTGAGGTGGTGTTTTTTATTTGCTCATATTCGCATGTTGCGGACTGAACTCAGGACCTTGTGTGTGTCAGATGATCCCTTTGCCACTTAGTGGGACATCAGGATGAGATCCTGACATAGTGAATATTTGTGGAAAGACAAAATATGAAGGAGTCTATAGAAAGGGGGATACGTTTCATTGTGGTGTTGTCTTTGGGTTCTTATGGTAAAGATTTAAATGAATAATTTTAATATGAATTTATGAAAGAATTGTCCAGAAAACAGCCCTATGGAAAAACGAGGAGAAAAGGATTGTGACACACAGATTGCCATACATGGAAATCTAGATGTGCTTCAGAATATTGAAAGTTGAGGGAGGAGTATGTGGTGTTTATAACATTTGATCAACCACTTGATTCCTGTGAACTTCCTGTGAGGGGCCATATATATCCCTGGGTAGTGCAGTTATCAGGGGAAAGCAATTTCCAGAGAAGGGCTCAGCTGTCAGCAGTCCATGTTCCAAACTACTAGGGGAAAAATAGGAAGGTCATGCTAGCCCCCCAAATAGGATATTGGTGGACATCAGAGGACCTGCAACTGTGTGATTGCATGTGAAGATAAATAGGAGGCACGTATTACGTGGGGTCTGTGTATAGAGACACAGTTGCCAATCCTTACTGTGTAGAAGAGTCACAGGTATAAGAACAATGAAAAGAAAATAGAGATTACAACCTGATTGTGAACAACAAGACTTCATGAGCAAAGTAAAGAAGAGGAAGCTGAGACAAAGAAGGTTCCAGAAAGTGAAAAACTCAAAGAATACTGTCGTAGAAACCTAAAAAGGAGAGTGTCTCAGCAGCTGTTTATTGTTGCAAAAAGGCCCCGCAAATGTCTGCCACATGAACTGTTAATCTTGCACTTTCTGTGGAACTCTGAATGACTTGGCACCTTAAAACTAGAAAGAGGTTTTCACTTAGGCAGAAAACAGTGCTTTTGTGAGCTACATAAGAATCATGGAGTATGTCAACAGATGGAGTTTGCTTCCAGCTCTCCAAAACCACAGTCCGTGCTGAGAGTCACCTCCTCATATGCAAGACCACTCTCTGAAGCAATTAGAAAGAACCAAAGTATCAAACTTAAGGAGGTCACTAATAATGCTATCCTCAATGACTTGTCAGTTATCTATACATTGAATAATACAGCTCCCATTAACCAGCAAAATTTTTTTTCTTTATTTTTTATTTCTTCAAGTTACATCTCAATCGCAGTCCCCTCCCTATTCCCACTCCAGTCCCACCCTCCAACCCTCAACCCCCCATCCTCTTCCCTTTATTTTTTCTTTTAAGTTTAAGGTATATCTTATTTCCCCCTACAGTTTCCCCTTTCAGTCCAACAAATGGCTCTTTCTCTTATAATAATAAATACAATACAGTACAACAGAGGTAATTAGGCCACAGTTATGAGGGTTATATGGCTTAATGTATATTCCCAATGACCAGTCCATATGTATTTGGTTCCTGACTTTAACATTCTACTATCTAACCATCTCCATGAGTTTAAAGTTCTATATCTGACTCAGCATTCATACTAATTGCAACACAATTTTAAAAGTATCTTCTTGATCTATAACACTCTCTTGACTCCTAAACAACTCAAAATTAAATTATGAGACTCTAGCCCTTTTGTTTGTTGTATAAAGAAGGGCTTCTGATTTTTTTGAATTAATTTTTTATCCAGCCACTTTGCTCAAGGTGTTTATCAGCTGTAAGAGTTCTCTGGTGGAATTTTTGGGGTTGCTTATGTATACTATCATTTCATCTGCAAATAGGGATAATTTGACTTCTTCGTTTCCGATGTTTATCCCCTTGATCTCCTTTAGTTGTCTTATTGCTCTAGCAAGAACTTCAGGTACTATATTGAAGAGATATGGTGAAAGTGGACACCCTTGTCTTGTCCCTGAGTTTACAGGAAATGCTTCAAGTTTCTCTCCATTTATTTTGATGTTGGCCACTGGCCTGCTGTATATTGCCTTTATTATTTCTAGGTACCGCCCTTGTATGCCTGTTCTCTCCAGAACTTTTAACATGAAGAGGTGTTGGATTTTGTCAAATGCTTTTTCTGCATCTAGTGAGATTATCATGTGTTTTTTTTCTTTCATCTTGTTTATATGGTGAATGACGTTGATAGATTTTCGTATCTTGAACCATCCCTGCATCTCTGGGATGAAGCCTACTTGATCATGGTGTATGATACTTTTGATGTGTTCTTGAATTCGGTTTGCTAGTATTTTATTAAGTATTTTTGCATCTATGTTCATGAGGGAGATTGGTCTGAAGTTCTCTTTCTTTGTTGGATCTTTGTGTGGTTTAGGAATCAGGGTGATTGTGGCCTCGTAGAATGAGTTTGGCAATGTTCTTTCAGATTCTATTTGGTGAAAGAGTTTGAAAAGTATTGGTGTTAGCTCCTCTTTGAAGGTTCAGTAGAATTCCGTGCTAAAGCCATCTGGCCCTGGGCTTTTTTTGGTTGGGAGATTTTTTAATGATTGTTTCTATTTCCTTAGGGGTTATAGGGCTGTTTAATCTGTTTATCTGATCTTGATTTAGCTTCGGTAGGTGGAATCAATCAAAGAAAATTGTCCATTTCACTTAAGTTTTCAAATTTGGTGGAGTATAGATTTCTAAAGTAGGATCCAAATATTCTCTGGATTTCCTCAATGTCTGTTGTTATTTCTCCCTTTTCTTTTCTGATTTTGTTGATTTGTGTTTTCTCCCTCTGTCTTTTAGTTAATTTGGCTAAGGGTCTGTCTATTTTGTTGATTTTCTCGAAGAACCAACTCTTGGTTTCATTGATTCTTTGTATAGTTATTCTTGTTTCTAAGTTGTTGATTTCAGCCCTAAGTTGATGATCTCCTGCCTTCTGCTCCTCTTGGGAGTGTTTGCTTCTTTTTTTTCCAATTCACCCAGTTTAGCTGTTCATTCGCTAATATGAGCTGTCACAATTTTCTTTTTGAAGGCACTTAGTGCTATGAACTTTCCTCGTAGCACAACTTTCATTGTGTCCCATAGGTGTGGGTATGTTGTGTCTTCATTTTTGTTGGATTTTAAGAAGTCTTTGATTTCCTTCTTTATTTCTTCCCTGACCCAGTGGTCATGTAGTAAAGAGTTGTTCAATTTCCATGTGAGTGTAGACTTTCTGTTGATTCTTTTGCTATTGAAGTCCAGCTTTATTCCATGGTGGTCTGATAAGATACAAGGGGTTATTTCAATTTTCTTGTATCTGTTGAGGCTATCTTTGTGTCCATCTATATGGTCGATTTTGCAGAAGGTTCCGTGAGGTGCTGAGAAGAAGGTGTATTCTTTTGTGTTTGGGTGAAACGTTTGTAGAGATCTGTTAGGTCCATTTGGTTCATGATCTCTGTGAGACTCATTATTTCTCTGCTTGGTTTCTGTCTTGATGATCTGTCCATAGTTGTGAGTGGGGTGTTGAAATCTCCCACTATTAAAGTGTTTCGATCGATGTGCGATTTAAGTTTTAGAAGCGTTTCTTTTATAAATGTAGGTGCCTTTGTATTTGGGGCATAGATATTCAATATTGAGATGACCTTTTGGTGTATATTTCCTTTAATCAGTATGTAATGCCCTTCTCTGTCTTTTTTTATTACCCTCAATTGGAAGTCTATTTTGTTTGATATTAGGGTGGCTACTCCAGCTTGTTTCCTGGGTTCATTTGCTTGGAAGACCTTTTCCCAGCCCTTTACTGTGAGGTAGTGTTTATCTTCAATAGTGAGATGTGTTTCTTGTATACAGCAAAAAGATGGGTCTTATTTACGGATCCAGTCTGTAAGTCTGTGTCTTTTTATTGGCGAGTTGAGTCCATTGATGTTGATGGATATTAGTGACCAGGGGTTGTTATTTCCCATTATTTTGGTATAGCTGGCTATCTTGTGTTTCTCTTTAGTTTAGTTGCTGTGGAGGTTTCTATTTCCTCTGTTTTCTTGGGTGTAGTTATCTTCTCTGTGTTGGAATTTTCCTTCTAGTATCTTCTGTAGGGCTGGGTTTGTGAGGAGATATTGTTTGAATTTGATTTTGTCATGGAATATCTTGTTTTCTCCTTCTATGTTGATAGAGAGTTTTGCTGGGTATAGTAGTCTGGCTGGGCACCTCTGTTCTCTCAGGGCTTGTAGGACATCTGTCCAGGCCCTTCTAGCTTTTAAAGTTTCTGAGGAGAAGTCAGGTGTGATTCTGATGGGTCTGCCATTGTATGTGACTTGGCTTTTTTCTCTTATAGCTTTTAATATCCTTTCTTTGTTCTCTACATTTGGAGTTTCTATTATTATGTGGCGAGAGGAGTTTCTTTTCTGATCTAATCTGTTTGGTGTTCTGTAAGCCTCTTGGATTTTTACTGGCATCTCTTTCTTTACGTTTGGGAAGTTTTCTTCTATGATTTTATTGAAGATATTTCCTGGACCATGGAGTCAGGAGTCTTCTCTTTCCTCTATGCCTATAATTCTTAGGTTCCATCTTTTCATTGAGTCCTTGATTTCTTGGATGTTGTGGGTGAGAGATTTTTTAGCCTTCTCATTTTCTTTGGATGTTGTACTGATTTCTTCCGTCGAATCTTCCATGCCTGAGATCCTGTCTTCCATCTCTTGCATCCTATTTTTCATACTCACATCCGTAGTTCCTGTTCTCTTCTCTTGATTCTCCATTTCCTCTTTTAACTCTGACTGTGTTTTCTTTATTGTTTCCATTTCTATTTTCATGTCTTGAATGGTAGTGTTCGTTTTGTACATTTCCTTCTCCAGTTTGCTTGTTTTTGTCTGGAGATCTTTTATTGCTTTATCCTTTTCCTGTTCAAGCTGGGTCACCTTGGCTTGGAGCTCTTTAATGATGTTATTTGTTGTTTTGACTTGTAGAGTTGTGGCTTCTTTGAATTCCTTCATAGTTTTAAGTTCTTCTTGAAGGGACTTTATCACTTTCCATACTGTAGAATTGTCATCGTTTTCATGTGTTTCAGTTGTGGTGAGGTGGTTTGGGCTGGACGGAATAGCGTTGCTTTCTTTTGTTGGAGACATTTTGCTCTGTTTTTTTTTTTTTTTTTTTTTGTCTCTGGCCAGAGGCCAGAGACAAA
>CAJQZJ010034321.1:807385-842789 GCA_907164525.1 Lophiomys imhausi
AGTCCTGCCTCCCAGGTGGGGACCTAATTAATTCAGGTGGCGGAGCTGTGCACAAGTAAGCTCTGATTCCCCGCTGGAAGGGCCCTTACTAGTACAAAAGTTCAATATAGGACAGTTTCAAATATCTCACAGTTTGCCCAGGGTTGGTTCCTGTAGGGGGTAAATCTGCAGCTCAGCTCCAATAGCCTTGCCACTCCCCAGGCTTGGAAGCTAGCCAGTGATGTCACAGACTGGGATCTGAAGGCGCTTTGCAGTGGAGCTACTTCACTTCCAAGGGTCGCAACCTTTGTCAGATAATTGGATAGTCTGTGTGAGACCTGGGAGTGCCCAGCAGGGTGGGGATTATCTCTGTGTGCTTTCTGAATCTGACGGCTGGGTATTAAGTTGGAACTTACCAGGGATTTCTCCTTTTGGGGAGATGGGTTATCCCGATTCCCAGAGGCTTCCTAACGTGTCCTAGAGTTGGAAGGGGCATCCTGCCCAGGCATCTTCCATGGTCCCTGTGTAGCTGGGTAAGATTTAGAAGGGGTTGTGCCCTTTATACAGCGTCCTGCAACACTTGTTGCCTTGTGACTGTTGACCCCGAAATCAAAATACATCCGCGCCGGCTGCCACCATCTTGGATCCCCCTAACCAGCAAACTTTAAGGACCTAGAATATTCCAGCAGTAGGGACATGCACTCTGGAAAGAGCCATGGACTTGCCTTTGAGGTGCAGGGTTCAGTTCTTGATACATTATGAACTTTCATAGGGAAATTAATTTCTTCTTTTATGTGATTCTTTCTCCTCAAATCAAAGCCATCGTCTCTAGTCTTTGAAAGTAGTGGATTTAGGAGTTTGACAGAATGTCAACTTTTATGACCTTGTAGTTCTTCATGTGAAATGTTTGAAGATAACTAGACCTCCATGGGGTTCCAATGCTCTGGTTTTATGAGGTGAACTGCTTTCTATGACTTGGAAAGAAAGAATGTTGGCATATAGGTATTGCCTCTTGGGACCCTTAGGTGACATTTAGAGAACTTATATGTGCCCAAGTTCCACAGGTGAGCAATGATCATTATCCCATGTCCTGGTCTGGTCTACATCCTATCTCTTGAGTAGCTATTCTTGGCTAGGCAAACTCTGGAATGCATTGTGGATACTCATGGAAATAGGATAAGCTTGGAAGCAACCGTGATTTCAAAATATGCCTTTGTATGAAAATTAAAAATGGCTTACAAAAAGACAGAACACAAAGTTAAAGTGAAAACAAAATTTTAAATGAATTTTGACTGTATAAAAAAGTACACTTTGTGGGGATTTCTTAATTGATTGAGAGCTGGCTTTTTGTGTGCATGTTTTTCTGCATTACCACTTAGGTTATATACCCAAGCTCCAGGGACATTTATTTCTTCCTCTTGCTAGTGCAAACATTTTGGTTCAAGTGCTTAGAAATACATTTAACCAAACTGCAGCATCTCTGGCCACCAAAGAAAAACTATACTCTAGAGGAAGAGAGCATATGAGGTTGAGTGTTTTATGGGGAAGTACAATAACTCACCAGAAGCTCAACCAATCAGTGCCCATTAAAAAATGTGGAGAGCAAACAATGTGTTAGTGCTCCAGTAGGTAATAAGAAAATGTATGCAGTGGAGAATAGATTGATTTCTCCTGATCTTATTAGCATAGCCAGATAGCATGAAACAGGTATGAGAGACAGGGTAGGACACAGTTAGAAGATATTGTTATTAACGGTGCATTTCTTTGCTAGAGGGAACTGTAGAATTTTCCACTACACAAAGGTGAGCAAGATAATTCCAATGGTATCACAAAAATTAAGAGCCTTTTATGCATTTTATTTTATTAAGTTGTATCTTTTGTGTATATATGTTTATTTATGTATGTACATATAGAAACCATTCCTCCAGCAATATCCACCTTGATTTTTTTTAATAATTTATTTTTTATTTCTTCAAGTTACATCTCAATCACAATCCCCTCCCTACTCCCCCCTCCAGTCCCACCCTTCCACCCTCCTCCCCCTCAACCAGCCACCTTGTTTTTTGAGGTAGAATCTCTCTCTCTCTCTCTCTCTCTCTCTCCTGTTTATTTATTAGTTCAATTTACATCTCCATTATAGTTCCCTCCCTCCACCCCTCCCTGGCCTACCCTCTCATCCTCTCACCTTTCTCCCACCTATCCTACTCCTCTGGTGTGGGGTGCCCCTACATATCAGCCCCCTTCAATTCAGCACCCATGTGAGGGTTAAGAGCTTCCTCTTGCACTGGAGGCCTACACGGCACTTCACTAGGGCAAAGTGTCCCACTATCAAGTAACAAAGTCTATGTTCCTGTTCCTTTCAGTCTGTTGGTTGTAGGATAGTTATCCTTTACTATATGGTTAAAATCCACATATAAATGGATATAATCCATGTGTGTCTTTCTGGGTCTCGTTTGGCTCACTCAGGATGAGCTGAGGTAGAATCTCTTATTGGAACCTGGAGCCAACTGGTTTGATTGGGCTGGTTGTACAGTGAACCTTGGGATCTGCCTCTCTATACCTCCCAGTGCAGAAATTTCAGATTCATGTCACCTTGCTTAGGTATTTTACATGGGTTCTGGTCACTGCACACAGGTCCTCATGCTTGTAAGAGCAAACACTTTACTGACTCATCTGTCACTCAAGCCTCTTTAATTTTATATATTTAAAACATATGAAATATGAATAACACATAACCCTTATTGCATATATTGGGTAGATGCTCATTTATTTCATTGATAGGATAATAATATGAACACTTTAGAGAAACGGATCGGGAGTGGCTTGTCTGTGCCCTGACAATAACTCAGCACAATCCCATTCTCATCTTCTGTCTGGTAATAAGGATTATGATTGAAAATTGTCAGACTCGAGCATTGAGATAGATTCCTTAGTTCAGCAAATGGAGTAAAAACTGCAAACCTGCACATCCATAATTATTTATGTACCTTATGTAATGGGCCTCTTGTGAATGGACATCTCCTGCACAAAGCCTTTGCAAAAACCATCACAGGATCGATGTGTTAATGTGACAGCAACTTCAAGCTGAGAAATGTCAGTGCATTTTCAATTAGAGCTATGGAGAAACAAGGAAAGAAATCAAGGGAATTAGACAAATAGATTTGGCAAGTGGAAGCAATATTTCTTTACCCCAAAACACTTAGTATTGTTGTATTGCCTTTTATTTGAGCATTTTGTCCTTTATTCTACTCTGCAAGGGAGTTGTGTGCCTGTTTAAAATAGTGAATCAACAGTTACAGGTTTTGCTTATGACTTTAGATTTTATGGAATGATTATGTGACATTTGATTATCATGAAATCAGGTAGGTTTAAAGTATCCATCTAGAATCTGCACAGTGTGAACGTAGAACCTGAATCTTAGAGAATGGATAGTTTTTTTTTTTAATTTAACACAGTCTCCAGAGCCCCCAAATGGGATATTATCTAAAGTTCATCCTGCATGGGATGGACAGTGTGGTGTGGAATGAGTCAGAAGCATAAAAACATCAACTCATCCATACCTCACCCTGACCTGCGCCCCTCTTGATAGAGAAGGAAAATATTGTAGTTTAAAAGATCTGGAACAACCTTGAAATTTTTTTCCAGACCATATGTAGTCATAGGAAACATAGGAAAAAATTTCTACGCAAAAGAGAATAAAACCAAAGGGATACTGATGAAGGAAATGAGCCTTAGGGGAAAGGAAGTTGCTAGAATTAATGAAATGAATTCTTATCAAGACACTGTATCAGTATTCTGTTACTGTAAGGAATTTTAGAGACCATCAGCTTATAAGGAGAGGAGGTTTATTTTTCATTCATAATGTCAGAAGTTTACATTCAGGGTCAGTCAGTCCAGTTGCTTTAGGCCTGGGGTAAGGAGAATATCATGACAAAGAGTGGTTGGTTGACCAAGCTGCTCCCCATATGGAAACTAGTATGTATATATAGAAAGAAGGAGACCCATGACCCATAATCCCCTTCAAGATTATGCCACAATGACCCAGAACCCATCAAGCTGAGGAACAAGCCTTTTACACATACACAGGTCTCTTAGAATCATAGGATACAAACTGTAGCAACAAAAGAAAAGACTTACTATTCTTATTACAACTATTTCCTCTCTTCCATATTTACTTTACCCTCTAGACATTGAATGTTCAGCCAGGAAGAGGCTCCTGGATGGTGGGCGTCAAAGATGTGACTTTTAACCTAAAAGATCTGAGCAATGAGCTGGACAGATGAAAAAATGTGAAGCAGGGAGAAAGTCATTGAAAGTGAGTGAGCCTGTAGAAAGGACAGTGAGTAGTTTGGAATAAAAGAGATGGTTCCTAACAGCGTGACCATTCTCAAAGAGGGTTCAGTAATCTGGTTTTGGTTTTCTGTCCCGGTTCTGAGCCCCTCTTTGGGTAAAAAGTAGATATTGAATTTGATTCCATTTTAGTTCTCAACTTTCACAATTAAAAAAAAAATCAAGTGTATATTTAGAAAAATTGAAGAGTATATTTTTATGAGGGAAAAGAGGACCTAGCTCAATGGCTTAGTGATTAAAAGCCTTTGCTGCTCTGCTCTCCCAGAGGCCCTGAGGTCAGGCAATTCCCAACCACCATCTCAGGCAGCTCACAACCACATGTAACTCCACCTTTAGCCACCAGCACTCATGTGCATATAGCCACATAAAAATACACACATACATAACAATTAAAATAATAGACCTTTAAAAAGAAAGCAAGAAAAAACATACCTTTAACATCAGTATAGGTGAATTTTTATGAGGGCAAGCTTAATTTGTAAGAGAAGCTTTGTAAAATTCACATTTGCTTCATGAGTCTTTCCCCATGTGTTCAATTACTCTCTATAATGAGGACTTTGAAGACTGTGCAGCTTACCAATAGATTAGGGTTAGTAGTGATTTAATAAACCATAGCTATGGTTTTGTTAATTCATAATTGAAGCTTTAGAAATCCTTAGTAAAATAAGAAAGTCAAGAAACTACAAATTATCAAACGTAAGTTTGGGTAGTATTTTGAAAATTTCTATTTGCTTTGGTGTTTGAATGTCTTTTCTTAATAAATTAGTGGTGAGACCTAGTAATCATAAAAACATGAACACCTCAATTATATGTCTTGGAAAAAAAATCCTATGTGTAGAAACTGTAGTCTTAGCAGAGTTGGGGGACTGCTCATGTAGCGTACACAAAGCACTAGGTTCTGTCCCCTAGCATTTCCAAAACTAGGCATGGTGGTGAGTACCCTTAATAATTATAGGATTTGGAACTAGAAGCAGGAGTATCTGATATTTAAGTTCTGGGCTAGACAGATCGTTCAGCTTTAAGAATGCATACTGTTATTGCAGAGAGCTTGTGTTGAGTTCTGTGTACCCAGGTTGGGCTACCACAATCACCTGTGACTCCATTTCCAGGGTATCTGATGACCTCTTCTGGCCTTTGTGCACACACTACACATAATTAAAAGTAAAAGATATTTTTTGGTTGTAAGCTTAACCTTTAATGGCTGAGCCATCACTAGAAAAGAATCATCCTGGGGAAGGCAGGCTAGACCCAGAAAGACAAAAATGATTTCTTATTTATAAGTGAACATGAGCTGTTAAGTTTAGGATAATCATACTACAATCCATAGATCCAGAGAGGCTAAGTAACAAGGAGGACTCTAGGGGAGAGGCATGGATCTCTTTGGGAAGTGAAACTAGATTAGATTATGCAGATGGATTTGGGGTGAGGGTGGGGGCAGGAACAGAAGGGATCAGGTCTGGGAGGAGGGTTCACTTGTAGGGTGATGTAAAAACCTGCTGCAGTGGAAACTTCTTGGAACCTGTGAGGGTGACTCCAGCAAGGACTCCTAGTAAGGGAAGACAGGGAGCCTGAACCATCCATCTTCTGTAACAAGGCAAGGCAGCCAGTGATGAGAGTGGAACACCAATTCCTTCCACAGATCTTCCACCCACAATCTAACCTACCTGCAAGATGTGCTAGAGCAATGATGACCCCAGCTTGTGCTTGTGGGAGTGGCCAATCAATGATTGGTCTAACCTAAGGCCCAAGCTAGAGAGGGAGCCCATGCCTGACACTGCCTGGATGGGCAGGACCTGGAAACTGGATGGATGCCTCAGGACCAAGGGAAGAACCTAACACAACTGACAAAAATTATCAATGAAATGACCCCTAATGATATTCTGCTATACCCAAATCAGTGTGTAGCCCAGTCATCTTTAGAAGCTCCTTCTGGCACCTGATGGTAGCAGATATCGAGACCCACAGCCAGACATTAGGCAGAACTAGGGGAACATCACAGAAGAGGGAGAGGAAGGAATGTAGGAGCCAGAAGGGTGGAGGACACCAAAAGAACATGCCCTATAGAATCAACTTAACAGGCTCATAGGAGCCCACAGAGACTGAAACAGCAATCACAGAACATGCATGGGTCTTCACTACATCCTCTGCATTTATGTTGTAGTTGTTTAGCTTGGGGTTATTGTGAGACTCCTAACAGTGGGAGTTGGGGTATCTCTGAGTCTTTTGCCTGCTCTTGGGATCCTTTTCCTCCTATCGGGTTGCCTTGTCCAGTCTTGATATGGGGGTTTGTAACTAGTCTTACTGCATTTTATTGTGCCATGTGTAGTTGATATCACTGGGAGGATTGCTGTTTTCTGAAGGGAAACAGAGGAGCAGTGGATCTTGGGGAGAGGGGAGATGGTGGGGGCACTGAGAGGAGTAGAAGGAGGCCACGGTTGGGATGTATCATATGAGAGAAGAATAAATAAAAAGAAAAAATAAAAGTAAATTGTGTTATTAATGAAAGAAATTCAAGGTCATTTTTAGCTATGTTGTAAGATTGAGGCCAAGGAAGTGAAAGGAGGAAACTCCACTTTCAGATGCTGACATGCGTTTTCTAAGGTTGACATAATTTCTTACTGGATTTTACTCTATAGCTTTTTGTCAAGATAATAAACACTACATCTTTGTCCTGAGATGGTAATTTCATCCATCTGCCAGATCTAAGCTCCCACTCAAGATGGCTTCAAAAAAAAAATAGATGTGCTTTGTGATGGCTCATGAATCTGGAACATGACAAGCTAGATGGTAGCAGAATTACACTCTTCTTTTTTTTAAATGTTTATTTATTACTTCAGGTTACATCTCCATTACAGTACCCTCTTTCCACCCCTCCCAGTCCCGCCCTCCCACCCTCTACCCCTTATCCTTTCCATCACACTCCTCAGGAGTGGAGTGTTCCTACATATTAGTCCCCCACCCCAGTTCAGCAGTCATATGAGGGCCAAGAGCCTTCTCATACACTGGGGGCCTACAAGGCACCACCACTAGGGCAAAGTGTCTCACTGACCAGAAAAAAAGTCTATGTTCCTGTTCCCTTTGGTGCATTGACTGTGGTATAGTTATCCTGTACTATATGGCTAAAATCCGATTATAAGTGAATAAATGCCATGTGCATCCTTCTGAGTCTAGGTTAGCTCACTCAGGATGAGCTTCTCTAGTTCTATCCATTTGGCTGTAAATTGCATGATTTCATTGCTTCTGATGGTTAAGTAGTATTCCATTGTGTAGATGCAACCTTCTGAAGTCTCCAGGGAAGGAAACTTAACATAGCTTAGTATGTCATTCCCTGGATGGTGGTGGCTGGTGGCCATAAAGCTCCAATCTTTCTGTTTTTTTTTTTTTTAACCTTTATTCCCCTTCTCTTTCTGGAGTTTTGGGCGTTGTGTCCATGTGTACCAGCTTCCCTGTTCTTGTAAGGACACTATTGTACCATGGCCACCCTAATCCAGTCTGATATATTCTTAACTGTTGGTAGTCCCTGACTTAAGATGTTTGGACTTAATGATTTTGTTTCTTTTACTTTATGAAGAACTGTATGCACTCTGGAGATCTGCACTTACAATTTTTTTTTGTTTTTATTTTTTATTTCTTCAAGTTACATCTCAATCACAATCCCTTCCCTACTCTCCCCTCCAGTCCCACCCTCCCATCCTCTTCCCTTTTTTTTTAAGTTTAAGGTATATCTTTTTCCTCCCAACAGCTCCCCCTTTCAGTCTAACAAACGGTTCTTTCTCTTATAACAATAAATACAATACAAAACAACAGAGATAAATAGGCCACAATTATGAGAGTTATATGGATTAGCATACATTCCCACTGTCCAGTCCATATGTATTTGGCACCTGACTTTACTATTTAACCATCTCCATGAGTTTAAAGTTCTATATCTAACTCAGCTTTCATACTAACTTGCATCACAATTTTAAAAACATCTTCTTAGATCCAGGACACCCTCTTGATTCCTAAACAACTCAAAATTTAACTATGAGACTCTAGCTATCTATTCTTCAACCACCTCAGAGACCTGAGAGGGATAAATATGGTCTGCACCTACAATTTTTAATTTAGATTTTGTTCTAAGGCAGTAATGCATAGAGTGATATTCTCTTGAGAAATTGAGCAGTAGCAGCTTTCAATCAGAAGCCCATGTCCCTGTCCCTACATCATCTCTATCCAAGAGCAACAAATTTTAGTTCAATCTTACAAACATCCTTCTGCCTAGAATTCTTTGAACTGTGTCTCTTAATGATGTCTATCATACAACCACTACTTACCACTTTTAGTACAATGTTCAGCAAATTACAGAAGATACTCAGTGCTTCATTATGAAATGGGCCTTGTTTCCTTCCGACTGTGTGACATGGAAGGCCAAGGTAAGTTGTGATATTCGAAGTTTATAGAACTGAGTGCATTTAGTAACATTTTGCATTTAAGATGAATTAATCAGGGTGTCATTTCAGCATCAGTTGTGAAGCTTCTATGATAGTATCAGCAAAGGCATTTTTTCCTTGAAGTTTGCATTCTGGGGTTCTACAAAAACAGAAATTTGGGAGGATATTCTTCAACCTCCATCCTATATGAAAAAAGTTTTATGCTCTCTATGTGTGTTATACTCTCACATGCTACATGTTAATGTTGGCTGTCTTCTTCTCTTGCTTTTGAGGCAACGTATCTCACAGAACATGGAGCTCACCGATTTGATTAGATTGTCTTGCTATAAAAGCCCTCCTAGCCTCCCAGTGCTGGGACTATGGTATATGGAGTGACACTTGAATTTCGGCATGAGCATTGGGATTAAGGTTAGGGTCCTTATGTTTGATAATAAGCACTCATCATTTTCCCATTTCCTCAGCCTCATATTTATTTCAGTCTCAAAGTGCAGCTGCTTCACCCCATCTGCCCCTTATTTTGGTAATCCTGAAGGCATACATGCAGGAAATTGGTTACAAAATGTGTAAGCATATGATTCAAATGTAGTAGAGGTTGAGCTAACTTAACATGTACTTAGCAACTGACTCATAATGAGCTTAATTAAGTTGTTCAGTGACTTGGGTCCTCCCATGTCTTCTTTAACTGAGTTAGTGGGACAGGTTGATGAATAGTCAAAAGAAAGAACAAATGCACTGATCTCTAAAATATAAAGATATACCATGGCTCAGTGATTTTCTAACAATTGCATCTAAAGAGCAACGTTGTGTAAAAAAAAAAAATCTATGTGTAAAGATATTTCTTGTGGAATTTTTTTCAATAGCAAAAACTTGAAAATGAAGGAAAAATATTCCAGGTAGGAAATGCTTAATATATTGTAGTGTGTTCATTTTGTATTTATTAAAATTTATGCTTTTGAAAATTTTGGTTTTTTTTCCAATGTGTTGTGTTATGCATACTTCTGATATTTACATTCAAGATGTGGAGGCAGAGATGGAGGGAGTTCAAGACCAGTGTGAGCTTTACTATGAATTCCAGGCCAGCCTGAGCTACATAATGGGACACTTCAAGAGCCTCTAAAATATATTAATAATTACATAGACATGTTTCAAATTTGCAAAGAAATAATACGAACCCTTCAAAGCACTGGTTTTTAGCATTTGATAATTTTTCCTAAGGTACATTTAAAGGGTTTGGAGATACCTTCAGGTCTCTCAGCAGAGACAGAGCAGGGCACACTCTGGACTGTAGAAGATGTCAAGGGTGTCCTGCCCACTCATCTCTCACAGGGCGCAAATCAGTTCCCTCAACAAAGCATTATTTTCTTCAGCATGTTAATATTGACATGGGTGGGGATCTTTAATTAAAAATAGGCTTTGTCTTTATATTTCTATTCCTTGACTTGTAATTGAGGTGATAATATCTATTTCATTGGATTAAGGTAGGGCTGGCATTAGTTAATCTGAGGAAAGTACTTAGAGTCATGAATGGACCATAGTTAATCATCTAGTAAAGGCTTTACTTACTCTTATCCATATCACTGTGCAAAGGAAGAAGGGATCTCAGAATATGATGATAATTCTATCACCATCACATCCCCCTCATCCCTGGACCACTACCAACATTTCTAAGGTTGATCAGTATCATATTGCTGAAAGAAGAGCTAGAAAGGATCTCTGTTTCTGGGTTGGGGCTCTATCTGGAGGATTCTGAAGGAAGTGGAAAAGTAGATATTCACTCTTGATTTGATGTTAGGAGAAAATGAGAACTGTTCTTTAAATGAGTATCTAAATAAACTTAAACTTAAACACAGCAAGAGTAGACCAGATGAGGATAAAGTGAGTGATGAAGAAGGAATGGAGTGGATTTTGGCTGGGAGGGTTACTAGTTTGTGGAAGGCCCAGTGGTCCTGCCATCACCTGTTCTCAGGCATTCCTCTCTAGTGGCCTTTTTTCGCTGTATCACAGTCTCCTGTACTTTCCTGCAGCTCTTTAGACTAGCCGTTCCCCCAGGGAGCTGACATGCCATCTGTGAGCAGTGGTCCCACTTCCAGGTGCCATAGGCTTCTCATCTCTTTGTGTCAGTACCTTCACTTTTGTTAACACTTTTGATATTTTATAATTTTCCTACTTTGAGTTTTTGTTTCTTTAACAAGCATGAAAAATGAATACTAATGAAAACTAATGGATGGCTTGTGCATGTAAAAAGACTCAGGCCTATACGGCAGAGAATAAAATCTTTTCTCCATAAAATAGGCATGAGCAGGCCATTGTGAATATCCTGGACTCTTCTCAAGGAATATTTCATGACATTTGCCATTGACAAACATAGGGATAGATAGTTGGAAGGCAGCTGTTTTTGATGCCACATACCCTAGGTGGCTCTGTGTATTGGATATTCAAGTTGTAAGGAAGAGTCTTTATGGAGCTGGCTTTTAATGAATGGCTAATGCAGAAATTGAGTTGCTTTTTCAAAGTTAGGCTTGGATGGCAATATGCATTAAGCAACTGAATCTTAATATGTGGGCGCATAAAAGTGGTTTCTCTTTATTCTTTAAAAGAAAGAACAAACGCAGTACATGTGAAAGAAAATGCGACTGTCTTTAAAGTTTCACTCAATAACAAGAAAAGGAAAAAAAACTTAAAAATTAAATTTTTTCTCTCTTTCAAATTTTGAAGTAACATTAAAGAGGAAATAAATTAAATTAGGCATGTTTTATACAATGACCAAAAGCAACCATCTTCAAGGACATTCTTTTTATAATGTAAATCTTCCTGAAGTTGAGTCAGGGGTTCTTTTGAACTGCGAATATATTTTTAATTACTTTCTAATCTTTCATTTTTAAGATTAAAATTAATATTGGCTCATTATAATGATTTCAAGTGCTACAAAGGGCACAAAGAGAACAGTGAAGGATTTATTTTTCTATTTTTTATTCTGTAAAATAATGACCACCTAGACTCATTTGCTAGCAGCTTTAATGCCCCTCCTCTGTTTCAACTGACAGGAATACTTTTGCTCCCATACTTGAAATGCTGGCGTTTTGTTTGGGGTAACAAGATGGCTCTATGAAGATTGCTCTTTCCCTGGATCTTCTTCAACCCCTCCTAGTGTGAGCACAGGCTCAATTCTTTGAATAAAGTAATAGAAAATAAAAAATGACCCCTCTCATGCAACAGTACATCTCCATCTTCATCCCAGTAAATACGTTTTATGAACACAGTGATTCGAGAACGAGGAAGCTCTTAATTCCCCTCTCTCTATTTACCCCATTCCTCAAGATGCTTGACAACCAAACTGTACACTTCCCTTCTGCATTTCCACTTCCTTTTGCTACCACCATTGCTTCATTTCATTCATGTATCCCCTTAATCTGAACTATTAGTGTAATTTTTCTCATTAATCTTTTCTTTTCAGTCTTTCCCCATGTTCTCCCTCCTGTTATCTTTCTAAATGTAGATCTGGATTCTTCCTCTCTTAAAAAAAAAACCTTGTAACTCCCATTGCCTTCAAGGTATAGTTCTTTTGCTCTGCAGAGCAGACTTGCAAGCTCTTCCCTGTTCATCCCAAACTATTTCTACTTGAACTACCTTCCCAACTGCTTTACAACTTTCCTTCAAAATTACTCATTCAAAAAGTAGTTTGTGTATACCGATTATGCCTGGCTGTGTACCATTTGCACTACATCCTCCAAACTCGTGGTATGCTCATGGCTACTTGCTTTGCTCACTTTTCAGACTATTTTATTATTGTTTCTTAGGAAAACTCTGTTTTTGAAAGCTCATGTTTTCCCCCAAGTCATGTTTCCAGCATCCTAGATATTGAGTGCTTAGCTTTTGTTTGTTTTGTTTCTTGATAATTGCACATTGCTTTTTATCACCAATATATATCCTCATTTTTGGAGTATGTAATGAGTACATATGTCTCTGTGCACTTTATGACTCTCTACCACCATTGCTTGCTAGAAAATGCTGTGTGTGTGTGTGTGTGTGTGTGTGTGTGTGCATGTGGAGGCCAGAAGTTAATGTCAGGTAGCCTTCTAGATAACTTTCCACAGGGTCTCTAACTTGACTCAAGAATCTACCAATTCGGCGAGTCTAGCTAACCATCTTACTTTGAGGATTCCTGTTTCCTACTTCAGAGCTCTGGGGTGCATAGTCAGCACACTTGTTCACCAGGAATTGTGGTTTCTCTGATCTGAACTGGTGTCCTTACAGTTGCAGCATAAACACATTATCCCCTGAGCCACATCTTCTTCATCCTCTCTGCATACATCTCTGCATTTCACATAGCATGTGGGAAACCGATAATGACTCACCGCGGTGCTGTTACAGAATATGCAAGAGATGTGGGAGGGTCTGATGTGATGGGTCCTAAGAGGTTCAGTAGCCAAAGCTAAAGGACTTTGCCTAATCCGTTGGGAACTCTGTGGAAGCCAAATGCATTTTTCCATGGCCAGCAGAGAGCAAGGGAGGAAGAAGAAATTAGAGAGAAAGCACACAATAGGTGCTGTGATGGTAGAATTGGGGGTCATGTAAATGGTCTTTACGGTGCTCCCTTCCCTGGGGAACCCTCTGAGTTTCGTCCTCAAAGAATAGGGTAAGTCCAGGTGTTAAGGCCACTTGGCTGCCTGAGAATATCTGACTTTAGCTCATGAATTTTTCATAATGAGCATATTTGTGTTTGTATTTAAGATAGTTCAAAGTCAATACACAAATATTATTATTTAGGAAACTGGAGTGGGTGGTTCTTTATTGTTCCTATATTTTTGCAGTTGCCAATTTTTCATAGTATCTAAACATATCAAGAAACACTGAAAACTCTGAATTAATGTATTTTTACTCTCATAAATTGGGATGACTTTAATATAAAAGATCATTGAGAGACAATGATGTGTGTCACTATTGTCCCTGGTATTTGTATCAGGTGTTATATGTTAAGCCTCATAAAATCTTGTAGTGAAATTAACAATTGAAAATGCTTCATTCACTTTTCTCTGTCTCCCTCCATCACCTGGTCTTCTATGGTCTTTAGCATAGCTTAACATTTACAAATGCTTACATGTGGATTCTTCCAGGGCTGGGGGACTGTGCTCCTATGCTCAATAATTCTAAACTACCTGAAACAAATCACAGGGAAGCTAAAACTACTAAACAACTAAGAAACGAAAAGCACTTCTTAGTATCCTGAAAAGGCTTTTTGAAAGCAAATGTACTTGTGTTATTTTCAGTGAATAGATTTTGCTGTTTTATGCTTCAATATCCCAAGTTCCATGAGGGCACATAAGAAAGTTGAAAGAAATAGAACATATTCTATTATTTATTTTGTTTAAAATCATTTCAATATCTTAATGTGTTATATTTTTCATTTTTATTGTAACCAGATAAACACTTGACTGAGTAAATTTCAACCTAAATATCCTCAGTTTCATGTACACCAGAATATTAGAAACCCTCTGTAGTTACTGTCTTTGGTGTCACCTAACTGCCACTAATTCGGGT
Source organism: Lophiomys imhausi (assembly GCA_907164525.1). Lineage (NCBI taxonomy): Eukaryota > Metazoa > Chordata > Mammalia > Rodentia > Muridae > Lophiomys > Lophiomys imhausi. The sequence continues at coordinate 821,686 of CAJQZJ010034321.1, forward strand.
ATTTCTATGTTAGTACAGGGATTGTGGATTAATTTCCTTTTGTGTACATGCATGTGTATGTGCATGTGGGCTTGTGTGTGCATGTGCGTGTGCGTGTGCGTGTGTGTGTGTGTGTGTGTGTGTAAGAGAGAGGGGAGCTGAAAGAATTATTTCTTGTCTTTTTCAAATTATTTGTGAAATAGAAGAAATTAAGCAGGTTGATCCAGTTGTGTGGATCATGAATTTCTGCTTTCTACTAATAATACATTTTCTTAAATAAGAAGAGCAAGTATTTTAGCATTTTGACACTGAATATATTCCAGGTTAAATAACTCTGCAAGTGTGTTTGCTATTCTTAGTTTTCATTTTACCAAGAGCCTCCAGATTCAAGATCAGAAAGCCTGAGGTCAGATTTGCTTTCAGAATTCTCCTGTCTGTCTGTCCTTAGGCCAATTCCCTTTGTCTTCTTGAGCTACTTTATCAACATGCCTCACATTGGTGCATTATTTTGAATATTCAGGATTTCGTGGTTTTTATTCTTCGGCAGTTCTGCAGATGTATGAATGTGTGTTACATACTTTATCATTTCAGCCTGCTCCCTTCCCTCATGCCCTCCCACTCCACTGAAGCTCTTCTCTTCCCAATGGTTCTCTTACTTTTGTGTCTTTTTTTGTTTGTTTGTTTTTGTTTTTAAGGGCGGTTCTATGACTGATTGAGTTTAGTTAGAGTTACTTGGACGAGTATGGGTAGGTGGTGATTCATAAGAGCATAAACAACTTACTAGTGACTTTATCCCTGAAGAAAGATAACTCACCCTCCCCTAGCCCTCATTAACTACCAGTATCTCCTCAGACAATGTGTGTGGCCTCAGGACACTCCCATTATCAATGATGGAATGGTGATGGACTCTAGTGGTCTTGTGCTGGTGTGGTGAGCTCATGAGCACAATGAACATGTCATATTCAAAAGACAATGTTTTTAGCCAGAAGTACATTTGCTTTCATCTATTCTTCCTGCTCCCTCTTCAGTGTTGTTCTCCAAGAGTTGGAGAGGACAATGTAGATGTCCCATTTAATGCTGAGTACAATGCTGGATGGTGGTAAATTCATGATGACATTAGAAGATTCAGAGTTTTTTGAGGACCTTCTTTCTGGTTTGGACACAGCACCTTCTCACTGTATCCTCATATGGTGTAAGGTACAAGGGGAGGGGAATCCCCATTGATCCTCCTTTATAAGAATATCAATCCAATTCATATGGACTCTGCTCCTGTGTGACTTTATTACCCACTGAAGGCATTACCTCCTCATACTATCACCATCAGTGTCAAGATTTCAGCATATGAATTTGGCATCCAGACATTCGCATTGATAAACCTTCTCTGGTTTCCCATGACACTGTAGCATAGTACTTTTTATTAATTCATAGTGAGTAATTATTTTCTTACTGTAAGTTTACTTCAAGAAAATAAATAAATTTGCTTGAGTTGGGAAGACTGCATAGCAAGCCATACTCTATGGATATTATCTGGGTATCCTAGGCAAATTTTACATCACTAAAAATAATCTTAAGCTATAGGTTTAGTTTACTATAGCTGTACATTTTACCTGGGACAGAATTTCATGTGCTAATTTGATTTGTTTTAAATGAGGTTGAATTGATCCATTTTTTGATTAATTTATTTTTTCAAGTTACATCTCTATCAAAGTCCCCTTCCTCCTCCCTTCCTTCCCTCCCTCCCTTTTCCCCATTTCCATCCTCTCCTCCTCAGATGAGGGGATCCCCCACATATCAAACCCCCTAAGTTCATCAGTCACACGAGGGCTAAGAGCTTCCTCTAGTACTGGGGTTTGATATGTCATCCCAGCTAGGGTAAGATGTTCCACTAACAATTAATAGGGTCCATGACTCACTGCTGGGTGGAGTTTTCATAGGTTAGTTATGCTAGGTTCCTGTTTGTTTGGGTCTGTGCATTGTAGGATAGTTGTCCTGTGCTATATTGTTAATATCCAACTATAAGAGAATACATACCATGTGTATCTTTCTGGATATGAGTTAGCTCACTTAGGATGAGCTTTTTTAGATTCATCCATTTTGTTGCAAATTGCATAATGTCCTTGTTTCTGATAGAGAGTAGTATTCCATTGTGTCCACTCATTTTTAAAATAACTGATTTTGGGAGCTATTGTGTTGGGGAAAAAAATCAACAAAGCAAAACTATTCAATTAATACCTAACACTGTGTGTGTTTATTGGGTCTAAATCACCAGTGAGGTAAACCATTTCACTTACTCTCAAATTTACTTCTATTTCTTAATTGAAATGGCAGGGATATTCTTTTATTTATTTATAGTCAATTAACCAGGAAATAAAACTAGCTATTCAGGTGCATCTTCAGTGTTTGGAAGGAGTGTTTTTATTTGTAAACTTTCACACTGACTTGAGCCAAGAGGATCAGGACCTTTCAGGCAGGAGGGCGGCAGGTGCTGCTGTTCATGTCCCTTTTACCCTGCCATCCTTCAGATTCTTTACGACAGTCAGTGCACAGTGTCAGGGCTTAGAGCTTTCCTTCAGCTTCTCTCTCCTGCTTCGCTTACATTCTCCTTTGCAAATAAGTAATTTTCTCAAGTGGGGGGTCACCACCATTGTTCCAGGGCCATAAATAGGAGCTCACCTCCACCTCAGCACCTCACCTGGTCTCACTGAACAACATGGTACAGTTTCTACCCTGTTACTCTCTTCTCTAGAGCCAAAGATGTCTGCTTGTTAATCAAACACATGAGCACTTGACATTTGAGGATGGCATAGCAGATTCTTTCTGTGTTTTCTGTTTTCAGTTGTTTCCTGCCATTTGTTTGAAAGAGAAGGTCTTGGTAACTGGGTGCTTTATGGTTAGTCTATATTGATCGATTGATCAGTGTAGTGGAAATGGGTCATTAGATTGTCAGCATCTGAGCTCTGTTCTAATATTAAGAAAACCTCTAACTCTGTGGCTCAGGGTGACATAGTCTTTCTCCCACTTTAGGAGCTAAATCTGTGGGTGACTTCTTTCACCCACCCCCTCGCAATAGGATGGGTATTCACTATACAGTCTTCTGGTCAACTCAACCCACCTCAGACTAAGATTATGGGATAATGGCTTGGTGGAATTGATGCTGAAGGATTATCTATTGGAGAATGTGGAGGAAGGAAGGCTTTCTAGGCCATAACTGTCTTCACGCAATGTTCTCACAGCAGTCTCTTGATGGTTAGGGGCAGGGGCAGCCCAAGTAAGGGATGAGAACATCTGAAAAACTTGACCAAGCTTAAAAGCTAAGAAGTGCTGGAGTTATGAGTTGAATTCAGGTGTGCTGCCATGGCTGACTTCCTCAAAGGTGATCACTTGGAAAACAGAAACTGGAGAGACCAGAGTACTCAGTTAAATTATGCTAAAATGGACAAGCTCCAGATCCTTGCTGGTCTCTCAAAGGATGAGTGAGAAGAAAAATCACAAACAGCAAAGAAGAATAAACATTGAGAGAGATCCACCAAGGAGTCCAGAGCTCTGGAGAAAAACTGTCTAATTGACCTCCATGCTGGGACGAGCAGATGGGAGGATGGGTATGTGGAGTTAAGCATTGACACTGATTTGAAGGTCATAGCTTTTGCTCTCATGGAACTTGCAATTTAGTGGGAAAGTAGACCTTACATTGACAGTTAATAAATGTATGTTTGATAGTAGTTTAGTAGGAAACCAACATTAGGTTAGTTATTATTGTTGATGTTTGGTTTGGACTATATTCTTTGGTTTGAAACTTATCTTGGAGGTAGATTTCCCAGACCAGGGAGTCCCTAAGCAGAGTGAACTTCATTGCTGAACAAATAGAAAGAGGAGAGTAGAAATAGAAGCTGATGCATTTTATGAGTTGTCTAGCCCCAGGACCTTTTTAGCTTTCAGGTCAGGATTTGAAACCAACTTTGAACCTCAGACTCCAGGTCAAGTGTCCTCTGCTCCAAATTGAGAGAAATTATATTGAATCTCTCTCTCTCTCTCTCTCTCTCTCTCTCTCTCTCTCTCTCACACACACACACACACACACACACCTCTGCATGCAAATGCTGATACATAAGGGCTACATTCTTCTTGGCCCCTGCAATGTTTCCACAGTGGAAGCAGTGATTGCTAATGACATTCTCAGTGTCTGCAATACTTAGATCACTTTATCAATCAAATGTGGCATTTATGCCAGCCTTTCCACCTGTCTTTTCCCATCAGTGTCAGCAAGTGTTTCACTGCAGGCAACAGGTGCCAGCTGTCAGCCTGAAATAAACTGGAGTCTGCCCCAGGATAAGTGTGCTTAGAGAATCACTTCTGATTGGATTTCTCATCTGACAGCCCCTTCTGAATTTGAGACTCAAAACCAAAGGATAAACAAATTATAGACAAGTAAACAAACATGTGGCTGCTTAGGAAGCATCAGGCTGGCTGTTGTTAGAGCTACATTAATCACTCTGATCTTCTTTTCCATTCACCTGGGTACCATTTTGGTCTGTTGAAATGCAGATGGATTTACTAGACATTTGCTTAATTTAGCTACTTATGAAAGCGCTGATATTATGGCAGTGGCTTTTCCCTATTCCTGTTTTGTCTTGAGAGTTTGAGAAAGGAAAGAATAAGGAGACTCATCTGACAGTATCTGGTCCCCAAATACCCCCATGAACTGAGATGAGTGTTTTTGAATTCGGGCACTGTAGCATTTAATCCTATCATTGTACTTATGAAATAGATGTAATTTCCCACCACAAATCCAGATTAATGCCAGATGGTGTGGATTCTGTTTCTAAATCTAGTACTTATTTCAAAGGCAGAGATAAAGGGTCCTGGAGCAAGATGGTTAGCTAAACCTGTAAATGCAAGCTATATGCTCATTCGGGAGACTATGACTCAGTGAGTGGTATGGAGAGCAATTGAGGAAAGATCCCAATGTCAGACTCAGGCCTCCACATGCTGTCTTTCCCATGCACACATGTGCACCTTCACAACATGGGAACATGGATACACATGGATATGTATGTGGGGGAGTCTATTTTTCAGAAAAAATACCTCCCAAACAATGAAAAGTGAACAAAATTTAGACAGAAATTGTAGGGGAATTAATACTTAAAAGGAAGCAATGGCAACATCTACTTTTGCTCCTTGCTTTATTTATTTAATTATTATTTTATAGATATGTGGGATAAAAATCACAAGTCTAATTAGCACATGGAACTGGGAAGTATAATTCAGGTTGCATAGGGTGTTGGAAGGTGAGAAGTGACTTTCAGAAAATTCACCATTAGGAAGAGCCTGCAGTTTTCTTTTTTGTTTGTTTGTTTTAGTACTTTTTAAAAATTCGTTTATTTATTTTTTATTTCTTCAAGTTACATCTCAATCACAATACCCTTCCTACTCCTCCCTTCAGTCCCATCCTCCCACCCTCTTCCCTCTCAACCCCCCATCTGCTTCCTTATTTTTTTAATTTAAAGTATATCTTTTCCCCCAACAGCTCCCACTTTCAGTCCAACAAATGACTCTTTCTCTTATAACAACAAATACAATAGAAAACAACAAAATAATTAGGCCACAATTATGAGAATTATAAAGCTTTGCATACATTCCCAATGTCCAGTCCCTATGTATTTGGCAACTGACTTTAAGATTCTACTATGCAACCATCTCCATGAGTTTAAAGTTCTATATCCAACTCAGCTTCCATCCTAACTTGCGTTTTTGTTTTGTTAATACAAATTCTTACATTTCTGACAGATCTCTGAAGTTTGCAAGTTTGAACACAGAAATTAATACAGAGGCTTTTAATGGTTTCCCAGTATAATGGAGGTATAATTTAGTGTTTGCTAAAATAAACGTAAACATTTGTTTAGAGTAAATTAACAGAATCAACATATAAATTATCTTTTACAAAGCCCAAGACACATAAGAATGTTGCTAGACACAGACATTTGAACACACGCAGCAGCAAAGGAAAATACCCAAGATAGTTACTAGAGGTGGCTCTGACTTTAGAATTAGCAGACAAGGCCTTTAAGGCTGAAGCTCTTGGTCATTTTGATCAATGGGGGGTTACATATACAGGAATTATTCTGTACAGCCTAGGTATATATTCAGTAGGCTTTTCCATCTAAATCTGTATAAATAGTCCCTAAGATGTTTATATAATGAAGGAATCTCACCTGGTGAGGATTTTCCCACTGTGTTTCCATTGTTAAGTAATGCTAGACTTACATTCACAGGAAGATTAAAATGTACACATAGTGGATAAGCACAGTCCATTTTTCTTCCATGCTTGCTTTATATTACTTCCAGATTCTTCTTAATACATTTTTGTCTCACGTAACAGTGAAATACAGATTACAGAGAAGTGCCCTGTTTAAACTGTTCACACAGCTACATTATAGCTGAGGAGAAAGTCCATAATAATTTTATTCCCTGAGAAGAAGTTTCCATAGAAGTTACAAAGTAAGACTGTAGTTGCTCTGCTTTGGCTTAATTCCTTGCTGGCCCTCTAACCTTTGTAGGTTAATTTGCCTATGCATCTTTAAATCTTTGTTGTGAGAACTGTGAGAAATATGCAATCAATGCTTGACATGTGGCGAGCCCTCTGCAACATTGTCATCATCATCATCATCATCATCATCATCATCGTTGTCGTCGTCGTTGTCCCACCACCTAGTTTTGTGTAGAACACCTCTTTGGTGATATAATTCTATTACTACATAAATGTGTATATGAACAGCTCTACCCTAAATGTCTGTTTTATCATGCATTTCTGCAACAAGAAATGCCACTAACAAGATGTTGGCATATGCCAAAGTCACTCTTTTGCCAAGTTCCATTCCAAAGTGGTATTTACTCAGGCTTAAGAGTTTATATATTCCTAAACTCAGACATGTATGGCCAGAATTTCTTCTAGCAATGCGTCCCAGCAGTCCATTTTGCTACTGAGTTGTTATTTGAAAGTGTGAGGGAATTTTCTTCACTTTATGCTAAAATACTAATCTTAATCCCTCTGTCCAGCCAGTCTCACTGTGCCCTGCAGAGGGCAGCCTGCTCCATTTGCTTCATCACAGTCCCTGCAAGTACTTGGATATGTTAGTGCCCCCCCCCCCCCCTTGGCCTTCTGCAACCATTTTCTCTATAGTTCTCAGTGGCTAGTCATGGAATCTATCGGAAAAGCCATGGCCATTTCATTTGTTCATCAAATATATTTAAAGAACTCCCATGTTTAGTGCCATGATAAAGATACAAACATTGATCTTCACCTTCAGTAAATTTATCATGTAGTGCCAGAGACAGGTGATATCACAAAAGATAAAAGCAATCGTGATAGACTTTTGAATTTTACTGGATTTGGTTTTGACTTTCATTTAGAGTTACCTCTCCTATTCTCATCTAGAACATGAACTATGTATGTAGCATGGGTCCAAATCTCTCCATATTGACATTAGTACAAGTAATAAACATGAATTAAAGGTTTTTTAGTTATACCAGTACCTTCAATTTGTCCAACCTTGGGTATAAAAAATAAGCCATATCAACAAAATGGGTCAAAATTGCATGAGATAAATTACAGTTTGTTTTGAAGAAGAATTAATGGCACTTAGAACACTAAGCAAATAAACTTTTTCAGAACTAATGAAATCCTTGTTAGTGGCAACATTCAAATAGAATTTGGAAAGCAGTGTTAATGCCACCAAATGGAATAATTGGCATATGGTAGATACTTAGTGCATATTTGTGGAAGGGAGGGAGGCAGGGATGGAAAAAAGGAAAGGCAATATAAACTTTTTATACTCACTCAAAATTGGTGAACTCTTGTTCTTTGCTTCACTATATGTTGATGAAACTGAGCCTCTAATAAGAAAGGCATGCACATAAACATTTAATTACTGTGTTAAATGTACAAAACACACAGTCCAGGACACCTAGTAGATGGCTGAAACTATGACTAGGTTAGTGCCAAACCTGTGTGTGTGATGCCTTTTCTTATGGAAAGATACAAAAATGATAATGTGTAGCTTATAAATTAGACACATTGAGAGGTTAAGTACCCCTGAAAAAGGACATCATACTCTCATAACTTTGATATATTTGGCTATAACTGTCTAGTCTAAAAGTTTTATTTCAATAAGAATATGTTTTTGTTGTTGGGCTTTTAGTGTTAATGGGGACTGAGCACAGGACTTCATGGATGCCAGGCATGGAGAGATGGTTCAGCAGTTAAGGGCACTTCTGACTACTCTTGCAAAAAACTTAGGTGTGGTTCCCAGCAACCCCATGGTGACTCATAATCAACTATATCACCTGTTACTCCAATTCCAAGGTGTATGTGTGTACACTCCAACACCCTCTTTTGACCTCTGTGGGCTCCTGAACACATTTAATACACATAAATACATGCACATGAACAATCACATAACAATTTTAACAAGGTATTAAATAAACTACTAACTCTATCTGAGCTTAATAGTTCATGTCTATAATCTCAACTACTTGGAAAGCTGAGCAGCACAACATCATAAGGTCAAGGCCAACCTAAGGAACTTCATAATGATTTGTATCAAAGTAAGAAGAAAAGGTCTGGATATGTACTTCAGTTCTGGAAATGCAGGCATATCTAAAGTGCTGTGCTCAGTCCCCACTACCACTAAAAGCCCAACAAAGAAAACATATTCTTATTGAAATAGAATGATTAGACAGCCATAGCAAAAGATTGTTATCAAAGTTATGAGGATATGATGTCTTTTTCTCTCAAACTACTTTACCTTTTTACTAAAGAAAGCACTTTATGTCTTGAGTTCTGTGTTTTATATTCTCTGTTATATCCAAGTTGCTACTATTGCAGTTCAGAGATATTACTAAGTGAAGTAAGGTTTCCGTGAACATCAGAGCTGGGATTCACTACCTGCTGGTTTATAACATGATGACTGGTAGTATGTACAATGTGAGTATCCTGAACCAAGATATGACTTGAGTTGCAGCTGCTGCTAAGCTGTGCAATGTGCAGTTTTAGCATGCCATTCAATATGGCATACAGTTGAAAATGTATGAGTTATCTGTTTCTTAACAGTTTTGTAGCCCAATTATTCCTTGGTACCTAGAGTTCAGATAAGAAATCTGTGGCCAAAAATGAGATGTCACAGAGTGTTGTCTATTTAAGTTCTAGAAAGAAAAGATTAAAGTGTGCATAGAGGTCAGACTGGTCTGGAGTGCCGGGGTAACTCTAACCTATCAGGTTATGAGATTGCTGTGGGAGATGGATATCAAAACAATGGTGAGGCTAGAGAGCTATTCTAGGTACCTTCAAAAGGGTGGGGAAGTACACTGTTAAACCCTGAGAAAGAAACAGCTAGTTGGATGAACAACAACTAGAGGATGATCAGAGGCAGCTCGCTGAAAGCATGGAAGGCCGCCTCAATGAGCCTTCGGTTCTCATCCTGGGAATTTGGGGGAACTTTGCAGGACTTAGATTCAGGGAGGAACATGACAGGATTTTCTTTATAAAACATTACTTTGACTTATTTGTAGGGACTCACCTGTAGAAAGGCTAGGGTCAGAGATAGGGGTGAAGAGGGCCACAGGCAGCCAGACTAGAGTGTCACAGGATAGGGGTGATAGGAAGGGAACAAGATGAAAGACATAAAAAGGGACATGAAGGATGATAGGTAGTTTTGAAAGATTGATGAGATAAAGTAAATAAGAACCTGAGCTTATACACAGCCATGGACATAGAGGGTGAGCTTCATTTTTGGTAGTGTGGGTATGTGGCTGCTGTATGAGTTTTTCTGGGGAAATATGGATAAATATGAATAAAAAGCTGTTCACTCCAGGTAGGATACCCTGAAGACAGGCCAAAGAAACATTTCTTCCCTAGTCTAGCTTTGTGAAACCATGAATTTATTGAGAATACTTTACAGAAGTATGGGTTAGGGGTTGCTTACAGATGCATAGGTGAATTAAAGGCAGCTGATGTGTAGAAAAGTCCATTTCAGTAAGAGTAAGAACTCGCAGAAGCTGTATCCCTACAACTCCATGCACAACTTGAAGGAAGATTCACTGAAGGCACCTCATTTACTTCTGATACAGTTTAGTGCTTTTATATGCTTGTGGAGAGGGCTAGTAATCCTTGTAAGTTTCAGGAATTTCCTGAGTCTTGTAAGTTTTCTTTACTGCCTGGGCCTATAAGCTTCCCTCCCTACTTCCAGGAAATACTTCAATTATTCAATTTAAGGGAAATAATTACACAGAGGTGGCTGGTAGTATTTCCTGGAGTAGCAAATAGTGGGTACAGGTGTATAGAAGACTCTATATTATTATTTATGGCACATTGATTTTCAGGTTCTTTGATTCAGAGATGATACGTTGTATTAGGTTCCTTGTATATTTTATTTGATTTAATTCTCATGAATATCTTGTATATTATAATATTTTCCTAATCTGATAGGAGAGGAAATAGGAACACTAAAAAATGAGACTATAAGCTGACATTATACAACTGAATTCTAGATCTTTCCTATTCCTAGTGAGTATTTCTTATAGAGTATTTAAAGTTTGTGAGGTGAATGGTAAGTATGAAGACCTTTTGTTAATGGTAGAAAACGTTACTTCAAATAGCGTTTTGCTCTCCTTGATACCTTCTTTCTTAGTCTTCCTGAGATGCAATGAGAGATGGACACTTGATGTTTCATTAGCATGATTTTTCAGCCAAGTCGAGACAGTCCCGGCTGTTTGGTGTTACTGTTTATACAACCACAGTAAAATCGTTTTGTGAAATTCTTCAGCCAGTGAACAGACTACTTATACCAGAGCTCCCAACTATGTGGCTGATCAAACCACTTGGAGTATTCAGTGAGACCTGCCCATATTTCCCCTCCCAACTGTTGCTCTGGAGAACTAAATGTAGCTGTCATCTAGGGTAGTTACACTCTGTGTTGAGGAGGGTGTGGAGACTCTGAGAGTGCTGCATGTTTAAGACATCCCACTCCTTTTGAGATGAGGGCAGAGACCATGACAAGAATAGCAGAATTGAAAATGAAAGTAAATAAGGAGCATCTTTTGCTAGTTTGTGATTCTTCCCGCATGTCAGCAGACTTCTGTGGCAGGGATGTGGCTAGTTTTATGTAAATTTGGCACAAGCTAAAGTCATCTGGGAAGATGAACCTCAATTGCACAAATGCTGCCCATGAGATTGGCATGTGGGAAAATCTGGGGTGAGTTTTGTTGATTGATATGATTGTGTGTGGTACTGCACCTGGGCAGGTGACCGTCAGGTATATAAAAGCAGATGGAATAAACGGTGAGAGCAAGCCAGTAAGCACCATCCCATGGCCTCTGTTTTAGTTCCTGCCTTGAGGTTCGTGCTTTGAGTTCCTTCTCTGACTGTAATATGTGAAGTGAAATCAGCCTATTCCCCCCCCCAACCTAAAATTATCGCAGCAGTAGAAATGAAAACCAATATAGATGAAAGAGTGGGAGTATGTGTAAGAAGATGATAGCTTTAATATGGTAATTACTATAGTGTTAATACTTTTCATTTTTCTCACTTAATTATTAAAGCGAGTCAGCAGTGTTGGCATCATTATCCCATATACCACATGAAGGACCAGGGCCTCAAGTTTTTAGTTCAGTACTAGCACCAGTAAGTAAATTTTATAGAGAGATAGTGTATCAGAGATGGTTGAAGAATAGATAGCTAAAGTCTCATAATTAAATTTGGAGTTGTTTAGGAGTCAAGAGAATGTTATAGATCTAAGAATATGCTTTTAAAATTGTGTTGCAAATTAGTATGAATGTTGAGTCAGATATAGAACTTTAAATTCATGGAGATGGTTAGATAGTAGAAAGTTAAAGACAGGTACCAAATACATATGGACTGGACATTGGGAATGTACGTTAAGCCATATAACCCTCATAACTGTGGCCTAATTACCTCTGTTGTTTTGTGTTGTATTTATTATTATAAGAGAAAGAGCCATTTGTTGGACTGAAAGGGGAAACTGTAGGGGGAAATAAGATATACCTTAAACTTAAAAGAAAAGGGAAGAGGATGGGGTTTGAGGGTGGGAGGGTGGGACTGGAGGGGGAAGTAGGGAGGGGATTGCCATTGAGATGTAACTTGAAGAAATAAAAATTAAAGAAAAAATGAATAAAAAATTTTAAGACACTTAGAGTTTGTATTAATTTTCTGCAGTTGCCTAAGAAAAGATAAACTTTCTTGATTAGATATGGGATGTTGGCTGGGGAGATGGCTAAGTGGGTAAAAGCACTTGCTGAGCAGGCATGCAGACCTGTGTTCACATCTCCAGAGCCCATGAAAAAAGTTAGATGTACCTTCCGCCCAGTACTTGATGGGGAGGGCAGAGGCAAGATGACTATTGGGAGGGACTTCCTGGCCACTAGCATAGCCCCAGGTGCAGTTAGAGATTCTGTCTCAGTAAAATAGAGAATGACAGAACAGAATACCTAATTTCCTACTCCTCTGGTCTCTGTACATTTGTATGCAAGTGAACACACATGCGAGCGCTCAAACACACACACACACACACACACACACACACACACGCACACGCACGCACGCACGCGCGCGCACACACACACACAAAGAGAATGGGTGAGGGAATTGGATTACAGAGGAAACCTTAATGATTTTCCTCAATATTTTATGATTTTAAAAATATTTGTGATCGTTGACCCAAATCAGGTTGATAATAGGTCTTCGCTCTCTTTTCCATCTGGAGATTAAACAAGGCACATGACAGATTTCAGATTTAACTCCCTTTCTTCTATAAAATGAACATCCAAATACCCACCTTAGATAGAGAGGGAAATATCATGAGGGAGTATTTTGGGAAACATTAAAATTATATTAAAAGAGCAAACACATAGAGTTGGGTCTGGGAAAGAGCACAGAGGAGCAGGAACAATGTTGATACTTGACTTTCCACCCACTTCATCAGCAGGCACATGTGGATACCGAGAGCTCTTTTAGTCAGTGATCCAAAGAGTGGGCAGAAGTGAGACTGTAAGAGTGAAGCCTGACAACGTATGAGATCTGTGAACTTGGATTGGGTGTAAGATCTCTCATTTTTCTCACCTTTGAAACTTAGAAAATGGGACATTCCTCACAGGCCAGTTGCAAATATTTCAGTGATAATATGTTGTAAATCTTTCATGGAGTGCACGATAGGTTTTAAACACATTTATTTTGCTTGATTGACTAAATCAGAAGCAGGATTTGGAGAAAAACTACCATTTCCTATTGCATGTGTTTATTCTCACTAGCATGGATCCAAATTTCTTATTCAAGAAATTGTTCTGCTTTTTTATTTACATAATTCCTCTAATTGCTTTCTCTGTAGCGGGGACCAGAGAAATCCAACTGTCTTGGTGCCCTCTCTGCAGTGAGCTGCAAATCTTCCAAATTCATCTCATTAGCACCCTGTGATATTTAGGCTAGGGGGTTAGGAACTTTAGTGTGTGCTGAAGAAAGGAATGGTATACAGAGTTAGAGGATCTTAAGACACCTTAAATGCAAATCTTTACTGAGCCACTTTTTTTCCAGTTATCAGTTACCCAGTGGGGTGACTGACAAATACAGTATGGGGTCTTATTCCCACCATCCATCTGGCCTCATAGAAAAAGACACAGACTGTAAGATTTAGCTGAACTAATTAGTCAATGAATAAATTATTATAACCAACAATTGCAATTCAGATCAGAAGTGAAGTGACCATGGTTTTTAAAAGTTTTATCAGCTCAGTGAGAATCTGTAAAAGAATTTGTTTCTAAGTAAATACATTATAGACACCTGAAGATAAATATGCCAATTAAGCCTCCTCCTCCTCTTCCTTCTCCTTTTCCTCTTTTTTCCTCCTCTGCATTCTCTTCTACCTCTTTATCCTCCTTCTCTTTTCTATTCCTCATTTTCTAAACACTCTTGATATAGTGCAACAAACTGAAAAATACTGTCTACTTTTGCACTTTACCCTAAAGTTATGGCACGCCCAAGGTCATTTTAAACACATGTCCTTTTCTCATCTATCCTTGCAACCAATATTTTTGTAAACATCTCAAAACACAACTCTGTAGATTTTCTCCTTGGGAAACATTGATGACCTTCTCTCTTTAAACCACATAGCCTGCAGCTATAAAGAAGGGACTGTGGTTAAGAGTACTGCAGCTCTTCTGGAGGACCTGAGTCCATTCCCAGCACCCACATGGAGACCATCTGAAACTCCAATTTCAGGGGATCTGATACCTTCTTCTGGCCTGTGTGAGCACTGGATATATGTGGTAAGTCACACTTACAGGCAAATCTCCCATACATATAAAATAAAAATAAAATAAATTTTAAAACACATACCTTGGTATTAAAGGGCCTTCATAATCAGTTGTCAGATTTCAGTTTTCAGAAAGATGGCTGGTGTTGATTGCGGCACTTCATTTCATACTTGTTGCTCAAAGTTTCTAGTAGGTTAAGTGATTTATTTGTTGGAACAAAATAATAAGCAAAACACTATAGTGGCCTTTATATTACACACCATCTGAAATTAAGTGGTTTGTTCAGTGCTCTGTGCCTCAGATATGATAGAAGACTGAACCTAGAAATTTTGTCTTCACTGTGTTTCAGAGTTCAGACAATTGATGGCTGATGAACAAAGATTTTTTTTGGGGGGGGGTCGGCTTTGAATGTCTAAAATAAAGTTAAAATGAGAACAATGTTTTATGGTGTATGGAAACCATACAAAATTCCAATCCCAGTGTCCAGCAGTGAGGTGATTTTCAAGCACAGCCATGCTCATTTGTTTACATACGAATGTAGCTGAATCCCTGTTCTGATGGCAGATCTCACTAGCTGGGGCCAAACTTCTCAGGCCCACCCAAAATGAAAGTATTTGTTATCTGTCCCTAGAGAGAAATGTATAATGAATCCTGAGGTATCTTGACTCATCTCTCATTGTGCTCCCATGTCTTTCTAGGCTGGACGCTTAGCCATGCATGAATCTTTACTTTCTTTTGTCTTAACATTCAGGAGCCTGAAGCAGTATTCAGTGTATTTCCAGTATTGGATGCCTTGTATCATTCCAATACCTATGCCTAACGGTACTGGGTACTGAATTTTTAAAATTCTGCTGTAAGCAACAGGAAACACAACTCATATTGGAAAATTCAAGTCATGAATATATTAACTTAGACAATTGAAGTCCTAGGAGTTTCTTAAAGGTGAAGATTTATTTGTGACCAAAAGAGATTATCAGAAACTACCTCTTGATCGATCCTTTAACCTTAGCTCAGTTCTCCAGAACTCTTCTCCCTTCTCATGATACCTCCCTGTTCATCCCACTCAGCCTGTCTTGATCTTCTCAGGATAGAATGTCCTGCACAATGATTACTGTGTCTTAGGTCATATTACTCATGTCCTTAACCTAACATTGTAGCTAAGAGTTACATGTGAGGCAAACTTATACCTGCTTCATTGCTGCAGATTTTATTTCTATTTAGCCCCCAAACTTGTAATCAAAAGTTTGTTGAGTTCTACTCTAGTTAGACAAATCATAAATTTGAATTATGTTAAAAAGATTAAGGGCTCATAAGTAGACAGGCCTCAAAAATGTCCATGCATCTGTCTTGTGGAAAGAATTCTGGACTCTTGTATATTTGAGCCCGCTCTAAGCACAATTTATCTCTTTTTCTTTTTCCACCTAATGGCTGAATCATAGGAAGCAGTATATATTTGCTCTCAACAACCACTATTACTTGATATGTTTCAAATTGTCAGAGTCTGTTGAAAATATTGATTCCTATGCTAGAGCCAGGACACCCTGTCTCTTAAAAAAGGCTACTTTAAGGAATCCTTATGTGATTTTAAGCATATTTTGTTGAACTTTTTAGGAGTGTTGCTAATATTGCATGGCTGCTTCTGGGGTCCTTTAATACACTGTTCATCTCTCTCTAAACATAGTCAGTCACTAGAACTTGGCAAGATGTGGAAGACTGACAAAGGGCTAAGGATAGTGGTAGAGGCAGATACAGAGAAGAAATAAGGTTACCCATTTTGCACTTCACTCCTAACAAAAAATGGGGTTTCATATTTTAGAGTGAGGGATTTTATACATGTATGCCAAGTGCTGTTTCACAATGTTTATCTCATATCAAAGTGGCAAGATCAAAATATCTGCCACTAAAAGAAATTTATTAACTCTTCATAGCTATCCTGATATCTCAATACTAAGTACAAAAATATCTCATTATCTCAATACTAAAAATACCACAACCAAAAGTAGAATAGATGGTGGTGTATTTACAAAGTGGAATATCAGTGAAAAGAAACAATGTAGATAGCCAAAACGTGGTACTATGGTTAAACTTCACCACTTTTTACTGGCCTAAAAAATTTCAGAAAATAAGATGTAATCTCTGCTTTCATTTATATAAAGTACCAATCTACTCTGAGATGTTCAAGTCAAGGTATATTTATGTGAGACTTCCCCAAGGTGTGTGTTCATTATACATGCACTTTCTTTGAGATATTTATGTTAAAATACACTATTAAAATGAGAGAGAAAATGACACATGTGAGGTGGGCGCTGTTCAATTGCCTGAATGTGTTTGAATACTTTCCCACATCTTAGGGTAGGGCTGTGCTCAGAATTGAATACCAAATTTGGAATGGTTGCATCTGGCAGGTATAGACATCTGTAATGGTTTTGATGTTGACCGCCCTCCCCACACCCACAGACTGATGTGTTGAATACTTGGTCCCTAAATAATGGTACAATTTGAGGACTTTGTGGAAACTTTGAGAGGTAGGACCTGGCTAGAGAAAGTAGAACAGTGGTGGGTGGGCCTTGAGAGTTATTACTGGATCCTACTTCCTGTATCTCTACTTGCTGATCTGCCCAGATGTGAACAAGCAGCTTCATGTTCCTGTAGTCATAATCTGTCCTGAATACCATATCTTCCCCACCACGAACAACTGTACTTTCAAACCTTAAGCTAAAACAAATATTTCCTTTTGTAAGGTGCTTCTTGTTGGGTATTTGTTCACGGCACCAAGAAAAGGAACCAGCATGCTGGCTGTAGTAGGGATAGGATAAAGCTTTACCTTAATCCAGAACAAAGTCTTAACTAAGCTAATTATTCAGCCATGGCTGAAGTATTGGTAAATGTCCCTGGTCAGAAGCTCGCATTTCTGCTGGCCACAAATCAGAACTGTTGTGGCTCTGAACTATACCTGAGAATCTTTTTTTTTTTTAGTTTTGATATGTACATTTAATAATATTAGTTTTACAGAACAGCTATGCTCGGTAGCACCTTAAACAATTATTTAACTATGGCCTGGCCGTGGTTACCTTGTGATGTATATTCAAAAACTCACATTGGTGCATTTACTGAAAATCAAACTGCAATCTGTCACATCTACTTGTCTTATAATATGTTCATGACCACATTTTCTTTTTTTTTTAATTTATTTATTGCTTCAGGTTACATCTCCATCATAGTGTCCTCTTTCAACCCTTCCTAGTCCCGCCCTCCCACCCTCCACCCCCTAACCCTTCCATCCCACTCCTCTGGAGTGGAGTGTCCCTACATAACAGTCCCCCACCCATAATCAGCAGTTGTATGAGGGCCAAGAGCCTCCTCATATACTGGGGGCCTACAAGGCAGCACCACTAGAGCAAAGTGTCTCATTGACAGGAAAAAAGTCTATGTTCCTGTTCCTTTTGGTGCGTTGGTTGTAGAATAGATATCCTGTACTATATAAAATCCAACTATAAGTGAATAGATGCCATGTGCGTCTTTCTGAGTCTAGGTTAGCTCACTCAGAATGAACTTTTCTAGTTCCATCCATTTGGCTTCAAATTGCATAATTTCTTTGTTTGTGATAGCTGAGTAGTATTCCATTGTGTAGATGTACCATAGTTTTTAAATTCATCCTTCATTTGAGGGACATCTGGGTTGTTTCCAGTTTTGAGCTATTACAAATAAGGCTGCTATGAACATTGATGAGAAAACTTCCTTGTGATTTTGTGAGGAATCATTTGGATGTATACCCAGAAGTGGTATGGCTGGGTCCCAAGGCAGAGCTATTCCAACTTTTCTAAGATATCGCCAGGCTGACCTCCATAGTGGTTGCACAAGCCTGAACTCCCACCAGCAATGGAGGAAAGTTCCCCTTTCTCCACACACTCTCCAGCATGTGTTGTCATTTGGGCTTTTGATCTTAGCCATTCTTACAGGTGTGAGATGAAATCTTAGAGTTGTCTTGAGTTGCATTTCTCTGATGATTAAGGATGCTGAGCATTTCTTCAAGTGTCTCTCAGCCTTTAGGAGTTCCTCCTTTGTGAATTCTCTGTTTAGCTCTTTCCCCCATTTTTTAATTGGATTATTTGGTTTCTTGGCATTTAATTTCTTGAGTTCTTTGTAGATTTTGGATATTAGCCCTTTGTCAGATATATGGTTGGTGAAGATTTTTTCCCAATCTGTAGGCTGCCGTTTTGTTCGAATGACAGTGTCTTTTGCCTTACAGAAGCTCCACCACTACTACTGCTCCGGTTTCTGACAGTTCTCCTGTGGGAATAAAGAGCTTATCTGGTTCCCTGACATGAGTCCTTTCTTCTCTGAATGGTAAAGAATGGGTTGACTGCTGTTCATTTTTCACCTAACTATCCTCTTGGAGATAAGTGCCTCCAACTTTTGGGAGCTTTAGATTTATAAAGTGTGTGATGCAGTTTTATCTTCCTGGAAGAAAGGCACAAGTAATTGGGTAGCAGGGCTTCTACGATTTTCTACCAACACATGGATGACGATACTTCCATTGTTAACGTCACTTCCATTTCTTTCTTGTGAATACCACTGAGATGTGTTACTTATACTGTCTCAGAGTAGATGTTTCCTTCCTCTCGATCACCTTTTGAAATGTGTTTGAATTTGATCATTAATTCCCCATGTTAATTTGCCTTTAACTGTGGTGTCCCTTTGCCCATTTTTTGCACAGGTCAGTTTCTCTCAGCTTTTCATCATTTCCTGGCCACGCTTTATAAATGTCTTCATTTATCAGTGTCTGCCTGGGTCTGGCCCAGCCAAAGGATGTAACTCTCTTTCTAAACTGTCATCAAATGATGTTGCAAAGACCGAGAGAGATGGCTATTCATTTTCTGGCATTTGGTATTTCACTTCTGTTTGCATCCTGGTGCTAGGATGAAATACTGGGCTGCATTTCCACAGGGCAAATAAGCCCCTCTCTGCCCCTATAGATAGCTCAGCCTGTATGTTACTGCTTTCCAAGAGCCCCATCATTACACAAAGCTTTGTGAGGTTCCTTTCAAAGCTAGTCATTTGCATTTTTTTGCTTTTGAGAAGGCAAATTTGCTTTGAAAAGTGTAATGAAATGTGCCCAAATGAAAAATGGGCCCTGAGGATGGCTGGTGCCAGCATGGGGCTTTAATTAAATGATTAGATGGCAATTTGATATGGCCAGCTTTTGAACTGAGTGGTGTTATCATTTTGCTTTGGGAGGGGAAATAGTGGCTCGACCTTTACAAATCATGGAAGCTGATATGAACTCTGCTGCCAACTGTCACAGAACTATGTACAGAGAGGCTTCCCTCCCCCACCCCTTTATTCCTTGTTTGATCCTCTCTGTCCCCAGTCTCCCAATTACTGTGGCTCCTCACACTTCTCCCAGAGCAAGCCCTGTCTCTTATACTCCTTGACCATCAGTCCCTTCTGCAAGGAATTCCTACTTCACTGTGTGCCCAGGAGTTATTGTTCTCACATAGCACAGTTCACAGAGTACCACCTTCCTATTATTTATGTCCTTTGGAATTCCTCTGGACCAAGAACTAGTTGTTCTCTCTACTGGCCAGAGATCTACAAAATTTGGCCCACTTGTGTCCTGTTTTTGTAAGTGAAGTTAAACCAGAGGATAGCCGAGCTTGGGTATCTGCATACCATCCATGCCTGCCTTGCTCCACAATGCAAAGTTCAGTACTTCCAGTAGAAAACATTGCCCCCCAAAGCACTGAATATGTTCTATTTGCCTCTTATAGAAAAGCTTTGCCTAGCACAGCCCTTTATGCAATTACTTACTAAATGCTAGTTAGCGACTACAGACTCCATGAGACAGGAGATCCTGATTTTGGTCACTACTTGCTTGTTAGTACAGGACTGAGACATAAAAACTTCTTAGAAAATATCGTTCATACATTGTAGCCATTAGAATTCAGAGATGTGACTAAACTGGAAGCCTGGAAGCTCCTTGTACAAATTAGATACTAACTGAAAACTCATTACTTCCTCAGACCTGGCAGTCATGTCATCTTATAGTTTCTGTAGCAGAATCATTTTCTCTGTATTAGCTGAGCTTCTTATTAGTTTTTCATACGTGCATTAACATATGAAATTGGTCTAAAGTTTAACCTAAAGATCTCTATTTGTTATTTTTACCTAATAACTTGTGAGAATTAAACATGTTCCAGCCATTCTACTTAAACTTTCACAACTACTCTCTCCTTAAAATCCTGGCAATTCTCCTTCTTCAGACTCTTGAGTGTTCAGATCTCAGGCATGCATTACCATGTCAAGCTCAGATATTTTTATTATTGTCATTTTGCAGATCATAAAAAGAGAGGCAATTAAGCTAATGGAGAGGCTACTGTCATAAACCCCATCAATCAGAAACCCAGTTAGTCTCTGAATTCTCCTTATTAACTCTTTTCCATCTTGTGGATTTAAGGTCTCCGGAGCTACTTTTCCATTTGTAAGAGAAATCAAAGCATTGCTTCATAAGTGTCTTTGTTTCATCCATGGTCATACACAGGCTCCCTGTTTTGTTGCAAGTTTGTCTATTGCATCTTGATATTTGACTCCTGAGGAAGTAGTTTTGGTTCTTACAACTTCAATGCATGTTCAATTGAACTAACTTCAAAAGGACGCCCATCTTACAAGTGCAATCACATATATGCCCGCACAGTCGCAAATGGGCACACTGGAGATATGTGGTATCTTACAAGTGCAAGCACATATATGCCCGCACAGTCGCAAATGGACACACTGGAGATATGTGGTATCTTACAAGTGCAAGCACA
>CAJQZJ010034321.1:842799-895921 GCA_907164525.1 Lophiomys imhausi
ATATATGCCCGCACAGTCGCAAATGGGCACACTGGAGATATGTGGTACCTAAACTGATAAGACAAGCATCGATACAAATGAAGACAAAAATGGCGCTACGAAGTAGTAGCAGATGCACGACATAGCAGTGTGCATTCCTTTGATTTGTGACCAGGCATAGGGTTTGAATAATTCTTGTTTCCTCGTGTGTGAAAGAAGAATCAGAAATCATTACCATGGGTAGACTGGACATAGTATGTTTGTTCTTCCCCAAAGACTAAATGACCACAATGCAAACCTTCCAAAACATGGATTTTTTTTTTTTTTTTTTGGTTTGTTGTTTAAAGGTAACTTTGTCCTCTGTATGAAGCAGGCTGACAGACAAATGTCTTAGAGATGCTGTGGGACAAGATTCAGGCTGATACCCAAAAAGCTTGAAATTCAAGAAGAGCCAGTGTTTCAATTAGAGTCTTGATGCTGGACATGGTCATGCCACAGTTCAAACAGAAGTTCCAAAGGAGGAGGACCTCTGACTCAGATGTGTGCTCTGTTGAGATCTGATGGTAACTGGAGGGAAGACAGTCAGTCTGCTCTACTGAGCCCACAAATTTAAGTGATCATCTTGTGTAGACACTCCCATACAGACATACCTAGCTTGTCTGTTGACCCATTTCCTGTCCATCCCATTTCAACCTGAAACTTCTATATGTCTCTGTCAGCTATCCTTAATCTCAATATGTAGAAATTTAAAAGGCTATAATTCCACCTAGCATTAAAATTTCCTGTATGCAACCAAAACTATGCAAATATTTTTTTTCTAGAAGAGAAAATAAAGTTCTCGAGTCATGGTTTGTTGTCTTTTAACTTAAATACCATTGCGTAAAGTTGACAATACTAAACACCACAATATAAAATCAACACATTGTACTCTGGATGACAAGGAAAGAATACAATGATATAAATACAAACATACTCATAACAAGATGAGGAGTCTATATGACAACTACAGTCTGCTTCTGTAACTGTTAGCATAGCTCTAACTGATATTTTCAGCTACCACCTTCTACTAACCATTATAGAATCCCTTTACCTTCAGTGAGTATATCTGTCAATTCTGTAGCTTGCAAAGTGACACAGTCTGTAATTCTGAATGAATGAAGTATTCATTCCTCAATTGGGTCACTTTAGTTTTCCATGGCCATAATCACAGGACATAGCAAGATATCTCCTGTGCTCTAGATAGAACTCTTTCTTGTCTGCTTTATGGAGTCATAGTCCATCTTCTTCTTTGTAGTCTAGATCTGTCACCACAGGAATAACAGTAAATTCTTTGCTGTCATGCAGCAACTTTATGTTCTAATTCAATGAGATCTCTGCAAGTCTTGTGGTGGAAGCATCCCTCTTGGCCTGCAGAGCATAATACTGGAACAACAGTGATCAAAACTTTGCTGGTCAGGGTTGTTGGAGAGACAGGTTTGTTGCAAACAGTGCCTTCTGCACAATCATGAATTTTTAGTTTAGATCCTGGCACTGGGCTCTGTGCACACAGGCATGTGAGCTGGTACACACATGTAAGCATACATGCAAATTAATAAATAGATAATAAATATTTAAAAATAAAACAAATTTGCTGGTGAATCACCAGTGACAATTCTGAATGATTCTCCTCTCATTTCCACATTTAATTCCTGAAAAGATGATCCTGGCTACATGAGAAGTATCACTGTCTATTGGATGCTCATGCACATGGTCTTATAGAAAATCTTTCTCTAGTCTTAGGAGACACTCCCAGTTAGGTAACATTGTAATTGAGTCCACAACTGAGTAAAGTATACAGACTAAGGAAGCCAAATACCATCTGTTTTCTCACATATGTGGGTATTAGTGTCTCATTTTTATGTATGTGTGTTTATGAATAAATAAGTATATGTAGATGTCAGGGAACTCAAAAAGCCATTTCATCCTTCCATTAAACCAGATACTTGAATATAGTGTGGGACATGCTAATAGCAGTAGTTCTATGCACATAGGCTTATTGTCATGTTTCTTCTCCTATGACCTGGAATCCTTGCTTAGAAGCAATGCTCTGTAGAACATCATGACAATAAGTAAAGAGATCTGTTAGTCCATGGATGGAAATTTTGGTAAAAACATTATTCACTTTGATGAGGGAAGTAGTCTTTTGTAATCAACCTACTCACAAGGAAGCTAGCTGGTCTACCATACTGAGGGAAGGCGCCACCCTAGGGGCTCAGTGTTGATGCCTGTTGCTCACCAGCTGGACACACAGCAGTGGCCACATTAAGGTCAGCTATAATAACTGAAGGTTCATGTTGCTCAGCCCTTGCATAACCTCCATTGTTTTCATCATGTGAAGAGACAAGGGTGGCTGTGGCAAGGGTCTAACTGATGTATATCTACAATATAGACCATCTTATCTAGTTGATTATTAAATCCTCTTGCCGAAATACATGCTTTGGTGAAAATTCTCAGGATATATAAATATCTTCATCTTTTCCCCACTTTAAGGGACTTATCCACATACCATTTCTCTAGAATATTTTGGCACTTCTTTATAATCATGTTCTTTCCAAGTCTCTGATCATGATGTGAAACTATTGACCAAATCTTATGAACTGATGTATAATTGCATGCCTTGGATACACATTCTTTCAAACAAAATGAAGCATTATATACATTTTCCAAAATTGTGCTGACTGGGAATATTTCCATTCACCATTATCCCCCAATGATGTCACAGAAAAGTGCTGGACTGTTGCAGCTGTCCATGTTTTTGGTAGCTTGGTAGCTGTCCATGTTTTGCCCAGCATCATGTCTGCTGCTTGATACCATGCTTCCTGCCATGAAGAAAATTAACAAACCTCTAAATTGCAAGCCATCCCCAATGAAATGTTTCATTATGAGAGTTACCATGGTTATAGTGTCTCCTTACAACAATAGAAACTCTAACTAACACAACAACTTACATTAAATAGTAGCATTTAATAGCCATTGGTCATCATGTCTCACTTAATGTCTTAGAGAGTAAATAAATACTTGATGGCTACTTTAGTGTCTAGGGTAACTTGATAGGCTATGGTTAAACATTCAGTTTCCACAAAGGCCCCAAATAGCACCTAGTAGTTTTCTCTCAAAAAAAGGGAATAGATTATCTGCAAAAGGCTCTCCTATCTAATCCTAATGGCTTGTTATGATTCATTGAGAATGCAAGGGTTAGGAGGTAAAGAAAAAAAAATGAAATGTGATGTTTCGGCCTTTTACTACTAATTGTCATAAACTGTTTAGGGTAATTAAGAAATGCAAACTAATGGTTATGCAAGCTGGTCATTCAGTTAGGTACTATGACAGCCTATTATAATTACTTTCTAAGCTAATCAGAAATAAACTGGCAAGAGACAAGCAACAGATATCTGCTTACCCTAATATAAGAGATAGATAGGGCCTCTTCAAAAACCTCAAGAGATCTGCAGAATATGGCATTCAAAGATGTTTTCATAACTTTAGATTTTTTTATATTCAGGACATATCAACTCCTGACAGCACCCCCTATTCTCCTCCAAGTAGAAGATGAGCATCGAAGAATCTCCAGTGGGAGATGATTGAATTAGTCGCAAGCCTATCTCTTGGTAGGAAAAGCCCCTTGCCCCAACTGTACACAGAGTGCTGTCCAAAAAGGACAAAACCTGGAAGCAGGTAAGTCGACAGCCTAGCTCTGCCAAGACAGGGTAGGTAATCCTTCATAACCCCTGCTCTACAATCAATGTCTGTCAGAGAAACGGGGCCAAATGACTGAAGATCGATGCTGTAATGTATGGAGAGAAAATGGGAACTGTCCAGGCAGCCACTGGTATGTCATTTCTTAGTTTGGGAAGCTGCAGACCCTGTACTTCCTATAAAATCAGATATATTTATCCCTCTCAGGTCTCTGAGGTGGTTGACGAACAGATAGCTAGAGTCTCATAATTTAATATTGAGTTGTTTAGGAGTCAAGAGAGTGTTATAGATCTAAGAAGATACTTTTAAAATTGTGTTGCAAGTTAGTATGAATGTTGAGTCAGATATAGACCTTTAAACTCATGGAGATGTTTAGATAGTAGAATGTTAAGTCAAGTACCAAATACATATGGACTGGTCATTGGGAATGTATGTTAAGCCATATAACCCTCATAACTGTGGCCTAATCACCTCTGTTGTACTGTATTGTATTTGTTATTATAAGAGAAAGAGCCATTTGTTGGACTGAAAGGGGAAACTGTAGGGGGAAATAAGATATACCTTAAACTTAAAAGAAAAAAAAAGGAAGAGGATGGGGGTTGAGGGTGGGAGGGTGGGACTGGAGGGGGAATAGGGAGGGGACTGTGATTGAGATGTAACTTGAAGAAATAAAATATAAAGGAAAAAAAAAAAAGAGAGAATGCAAGCCAGAAGTTCAAAACAGTATCTGTTTACTCCAATTGTCATTCAAGTACCACTGAAACTGCTGGAGTGTGTGGCCCACAAAGCTGTAAGCTTTGCACAGCTACATGGAACTTTTATATAGCCTTCTCTTATATTACTCAAAACTAACAGCTTTAGGGATCCTTTGGTAGATGAGTTAGTGAAATATGGTCAAATGAGAGACATTTTACATCCAGTGTCAAAGAAGGTCACTAGACATACCCTACATTTTTATTGTACAAGGGCCACCTGCATTAGCTAATTTGTCACCATAGAAGGGGTATCTTGGCATGTTCACACTGTTAAATACTTAGATTTTCTTTGTGGGGAGAGGAGTACTGGAATTGAAGCAGTCTATCACTGAAGCTACATCCCAGCCTAATACTCCATTGAATTAAATTTTGCCATAGGACTTGTAAGTTAATATGCCCATGAGATATGAAAATACAAGTGTATTATAGTCCTTGCCAGCTGAAAACAAGCAATCAAACAAATAAACAAAACCTATCCCGATTGTCTATATTGACAGTAATGGCAACAGACTTTTGCCAGACAAAGGTATAGAGTAGTTACCGGGGGCTATATTAATTTGTTCCAGCAATGAAACATATCTACTGTAACAGCTTTAATTGGAATTACCACCCGGTAAACTTATGATACCCTACTGTCATTTTCCAAGACCCATCTGTGTTCTCCACACTGAGCTGCATAACTAGGTGAGTTGAATGGAATGTGCCACAAATTACCGCCCCCGGGGAAGTTCAAGTGTCAGTGGTGGCACTGACCTTCACAGCCCCTCCAGGAATGAGCTACGGTTTTACTTGTTTTGATTTACCTTTTCTTGCACAGAGCCCATTCTAGTGGCTCCCATTTGGCCTTTCCCAGTATAATACTTGCTTCACAGGCCAGAGAACAAAGTGGGAAGTCTGCCAGGGCCTGAGTATATTTGTCCAAATTATGCATTTCAGACCTTGGAAATTACAAGCAGTATGAACTTGGGGATCCAATGTAAGATGACCTCAGCTACGCAGCCATTTGTCACTTTTCTTTCAATTTTAATTCTAGCCCCTACTCTGACATGTTGGACCTTAGAGACATTTTGAGTCTCCTGAAATTAGTGTTAGTTCAGATCTGGTGTCTTGTAGTTTCTGAAAAGTCTTTCTTTTCCTTCAAACCAGAGGGTATAAGCACATTTTGAGGATGGAAAAATGACTAAGGTTTGATTTTTTTGTCAGTCTACTGGGGCCTTTCCTAAAGAGGACTCATTCCCTCCTCTACTCAACAGATTTTAGTTCCCCAGATCAGCTCAAGTGTGGTGATGGTGGTTAAAGGACTGTGAATCTGATTTTGTGACATTTTCTCTACAACTTTTCTGCTTATGCAGGGCAAGTATGAAGGAGATAAACTACCATCTCTCTTCTAGAAACATCATGATAACCTAATCCACACCTCAACTCTGTGAGTCCACTTATTACACCACCTACCTTGTTTTTGGCAGTTGTGTGTTGTCATTTGACTTCTGCTCCCTGCAGAATCCAACCACAGGCTTCCATTTAGGGTTCTTGATTTTAGTAACTGTAGTTTCACCTCTTAGGGTTTAGCACAAAAGAGATGAAGGATCCTGGCACTCTCCTGGGATACTCATCCACCTTCATAGTATTCACAGGGTAATGCTGCCTTCAGAATCTTAGAATGGGGTAAAGAGGTCTTAAATGACAGATCCACTCCAAGATTCCAATTTTCTGAACAATTTGGTTCTACCCTAACACTTAGCCAAGTCAGTTTGGGCTATTCTACCCTGCTCATTGTGAGCCAATTTTAGGTTCAGAGTTCAGGGAGCCACACAGACAAACTGGTAGAGCTCTTTCTATTCCGTGAACTTTGGCATTTAAGAAGGGATTCTCTTAATCATTGAACATCAGTACATTCAGACTGCTACAAGTAGGCATTCATTGCCACACTATCCCATATCCTCAGAAGCCATTTTAACTTATTCCCCACACTTTATGTCTTTGTCAACTAAAAAGTCCAAGTCATTGTTTTTGGGTTCACTGTATTTCTTCACAGAGGGCACTTTGTACCTCACATTTGGAGCCTTGAATATAACTTGAATCTAAAAGCAAAGAAGAATAGTGGGGTTGAGCCCTGAAGAAAATTACTTTGACTTGGGAGAAATTATTATTATTTCTACCAGACCGTATATGGTTTATCCACTCAGATAGGAGTAGAGGATTTGTTTCCACATAGAGTGCTAGGGCTTCATCATTAGGCAAAGGAAGTGCACAGAAATATCTGGGGTAAATATCCTTAGCTTGAAGGATTTCCCATACCTTGCCATCCCAATATTCAGAATCTCCTCTGCAGTCAGTGTCCACACTTTACAGTACACACTCACCAGGTTCCTAAAGCAGGATGAGTCTGTAACTGACTTTCAACTTTCTCAGCCTTGGAACTTCCTAAAAATCTCAGGTCATTTATATGTCTGGAGATTTGTATCCCTGAGTTCATCTGAGTTCATTTTTTTTCTTCATTTAGAGAGAAAAAAAATCAAGCCAGCTACTCTTATTTTATTCATTTGTTTGCCAAAATTGCTTGAAAGTGTCACATATGGTCATCTACCCTTTGCTTCATCTAAGGAAAGCCACAAAATCCTGCTCACCTGGGGACCAAGTACTCGAATGCCCAAGAGTATGGGGCCATGGCATCATTCAAACCATCTCAAAGTCCTAGAAATCCCAAAATTACTTCAGAGAAGTTAATTAGTTACTCTTTACATATTTTCTTCTGTGCCTGTCTGGTCACCAGAACCTGTTTTAGTAAGGGTTTTCCAAGGAAACAGAACCAGTATGCCATACTATGATGGATTGGGTTCATATGTTAATGAGGCTAAGATACCCCAACATATGCATTCTCTAAGACCTGTGGGAATCAATGTGTAGCACACATGTTGATTCTAAAGCCCTGGGGCCAAGAATCCTGTACTATACAGTCTAATATGAAAGGTGTTACATATCTTACCCAAGAGCTAGAATTTTAGCCCAAGTCCGAAGTCTAGAAAAACTAATGTCTAAACCCAGGCAGTTAGAGAGAGTTTATCCCCCTTACTCAGCATTTTTGCCTTTTTGTACAGATGATTAGATGAAGCCCATTCACACTTGGGTGAGCAACTGGCCATATCTAGTCCACTGGTTGATATTAATCTCATATAAACTCATTTCCACAGCCTCTGCTCAAATGTGTGTACACTCTGTAGTCCAGCCAATTTGACATAATTCTCTGATTTTAATGACTTAATAAAGAATAGTTTGTTGAAAGTAAAATTTACAACAATGGCTGGACTACAGTAAGTAGTCAGTAAATACCATCATGATTTTCCCAAAGATGGTTTGAGGTGCTCTTCAACAGGGTTGCCTTACAGCTTATAATATTCCCCATGGTAAGTAATATTTCAGATGTAGGCATTTGGCAAGAGCCCTTCAGCTCTAATAATGACTATGTAACCACTATATGCTATGCTGTGGTACACTGAAGATAGTTTTACCTATTGGGCGGGCTCCTTTGAAAAAAGTCATTACATATTATTAGAATCCTTGGGAGTGATGGAAGTTATTACCATTATTAATTTACATCCAAGTGTTTCTGCTGTATGTTAATGGGGGTAGAGGATAGGGGTCAGCACACACATAGGATCATGATGCTATCTGTTTAAAATTTACCCTCACACTGACCTACAGTTTATTTTGTACTCATTAATCAAAATAGTTATAATATTAAAAAGTTATAATATTATAGTGGGAACATGAGTAAAAACAAACAAATCAACTCATAATATCTATGCTTATATTATAATTTAAGACTTTTATTGTTCCTGTTATTTTGTGATGGCAGTGGCCCTGGTGTTTAAATTCAGGGACTCGTGTTAGGTAAGTGCTCTACCAACTGCATCTTTAGTCTTAATAGATATGTTGTTAAAATGTGTGTATATATATATATTTATATATATTTTTATATATATACATATTTTAATATGTATCTTTGCCTATGTGTGTGTACATGAGTCTGCTTGTCTGTATGTGCATCACATTTTTATAGTGCTTGTGAAGGTCAGAAGAGGGCATCAGATCATCTGGAACTGGAGTTACAGATAGTTGTGAGCCACCTGATGGAGCTGCTAAACAAAGATGTTTTGTCAGAGCATCTAGTACTTCTAACTGCTGAGCCATCTCTCTAGTCACAATAAGTAATCTCTTTAATGATCTACCCTTTTCTTAGGTCTGATAAAAAGAAAAAGCTGTGGCATAAAAGAAGGAAATTGTGAGATAGTGCTTGCCTCCAGACAGAAGAGTTACCTGTACTGACAGTCATGTAATATCTGACATTTAAAAAAGTATATGGGATTAAACATATATTGTGCAAAGCTGATAATAATCACAAAGTAAAGACAAAGGAGTAGGACTGGTACCACATGAGATAGCAAAAGGAAGCACGCATTATATTTCTACTTGAAAATCATAGGTTGCTCTATTCCGTATCCTGCTGAAATTTTCTTCTTGCTATCCCATTCTCTTCTCCCACCTGCCAGGGCCCCAGGTACCTCTGGTTCACTGGAGGAGACATGCCTAAGGACTGAAATGTTTGTGTTCATGACTTGTCCCCTTCTTACTATTTCTTGAAAAACTATGTTGGATTTTCCAAGCTTGCAAGAGGTGATTTTATTGACTTGGCAGCTGACTTGCTTAAAACTATTTTATTTTTAAAGTTAAGAACATTTGTGGCCAATGGAACACCGGGTTTTAAAATAAAGGACACGATTTAATCATCCCTGAGGATAAGGACTCAAAACTGCTAGTATATTGAAGCTCCTTTCTGAAGGAAGACAACTGTTGCTGCCCTGAGCTTACTCAGACAATGCTGTAGGCATGGGAGTTGGTTACCAGCAGCTTGAGAATGCTCTATCAGTCTCCCAAGAGAACCATAACTAATTTTTGGTTCATCCAAACAGCAGAAACTTGTCTTCTATAATTTTTAGAGGGCAGAATTTGAAAGTGAAGTTAGTGAGAGGACTGGGCTCCCTCCTCTCCTAAGGCTCCAGTCACCAGTATCTTTATAGTTTGTATAACTAATGGCACCTCTAGTCATTCATCTGTGACATCAAAGGGCCTCGTGTTCTTCCCTGTGTGTTTATTCTCATAAAGATTCACATTGTTGAATTGAATTTGGGGTTCACCTTATAAATCCAGGATGCCCCCATCTCGAGATACCTTGAGATACTTCACTTATATTTATCTGTAATTTATCCAAACAGGGTCAAATTTATAGTACCTGATGTTGGAATTTGGGTTTTTTTTTGAGTTTTAATTTTACCCCCCCCCCTTCTCTCTCTCTCTCTCTCTCTCTCTCTCTCTCTCTCTCTCTCTCTCTGTGTGTGTGTGTGTGTGTGTGTGTGTGTGTGTGTGTGGTGTGGTGTGTGAGCATTCATGTGCAATCACTCTAGCATGCATGTGGAAGTCAGGAATGACCTTGAATGTTGGTCCTTACCTTTTACTTTGAGATAGAATGTCTTATGGTTCACAGCTCCAATGACAGATGATTTAGCCCTTGAGCTTCTGGGAATCTCCTATCTGCCTTTTCCATCTCACTATAGGGGCAGCAAGAGCACTGGGGTCCTAGAAGCATGCTGCCATGTCCAGCTTTGTGTGGGTTGTATGATCCTAACTCAGGTCCTCAAGCTAGTCCAGAGAGGGCACTATATACACCAAGCCTTTTCAGCAGCCCTTCAGTCTGCTTTCTTTCCCCCTTGCTGCTCCTTGATCCATTCAGACAGCAGAAAGGAGCTGCCTTGCTGCTAGCCCTGCATAGTCAGGACCAAACAGCCGAGGAAATTCTTGTAATATAATGTGAGTGGCTTGATGGAGTGATTTTCGGAATGTGTTTAAAAAATTTTATATCAGCTTTTTCTCTGTTGCTGAGTGTGCACCATACGGAACAAGAGAATTACATACATCTCTCTGTCATTGTAATTGAAATAGCTTCTGTTAAATTAGAATTTTATCAAGATACTCAGTGATTTTTCTATTTTGACTGAACTACTATTTCTCCTCACTGGTTTCAGATACTATCTAAAACATGTTTTGTGAAGCATGTACTGATGGTTTTTCTCTATCAGATATCAAGCCTGCAGTGAAAGTTTGATTTTGGATGAATAGCATTTTCTCCCTTCCTTGATTCACCAATTTCTTATTGCTTTAATGTGTATTTTGGGGTGGAGTTACCAGAAGTCCCCAGTGTGAAAAGGCATGCCTTACTTTCTCCAGCTCAGTTTCCTTTATACTATCTGACATGTGCTAGTGAATTTGGTCGAATATAAATATCTTTCTTGAATGATGACTATGCTGTGAAAATCTTCATTTTTAAATGACCTAGTGAGGTATTGCTTATGCTCACATGTGTGTGCAGATACACACGTATATGTCAATCCATGTGCATATGGGAGAGGGGCAAAGGACACCTCAGTGTCATTCCTCAGGTACCATGTATGTTTTATTTTTAAATCTGAGACAAGGTCTCTCTCACTGACCTAGAGCTCACAAAATAGGCTATGTTGTTAGGACCGTGAGTGTATGGAATTCTCCTATCACCTCCTCCCCAAAAAGTGAATTAAAAATATGCACTATAAAGCCAATTTCTTTTCTTTGTATGTTGTTTGTGGTTTTGTTGTTGTGGCTTGAGCTCTGGTCCTTAAGGCTTGCAAGGAAAATTCTTTATCAGCTGTGCAATCTCATATCCAGCTCTTAAAGAGATATTTTTATATCAAAGTATGGCCACTGTGGTACTGTTTTTCCTCTACTCACTTCTTTCTTAACTTGAGGATTCACGGTATTGCTTAAACAAACAAACAAACAAACAAAAGCTTTTAGATTTGTTCATTCTGATTTTATGTGTATGGGTGCTTTGTCTGCATGTATGTATATGTATCATGTGTGTGCCTGCTGTCTGGATATGACAGAAGACCAGATTCCCTGGAACTGTAGTTATAGATGGTTGTGAGCCACGTTGCAGTTGCTGGTGTATCTGAGTCCTTTACAAGAGGAACGAAGTGCTCTTAACCACTTCAGCCCCAGAGTACCATTTTGAGCATTATTTCAATGTTCGGTTTTGTTCTCAAGTTATAATGAAAAGGAAGCATGAGAGGAGCAAATATTGTTCTATTGTTCAAAAACAAAAACAAACAGATAAAAACCTGAGACCACTGGGTTTCTTAGAATCCTTTGACTTGGATACATATCCAGAATCTTAATGGTTATTATTCTCACTACAGTCCATTTATTAATGCAGTACTCAACGTCACTGACTCTTGAGTCTCATACACTTGTTTAATGAGCATCTGGTAGTTAGCAGGTGCTGCCCGAACAGGGAGCAGTGAGCATTACATGCAGGAGTCCTCATGAAATCGTATGAATGTCAGCCTAGAGTGATGAAGGTAGGCTGTAGATACACTATTAGTGAAAATCTTCAAGTCTGTCAGATTAAGTGCTTTGTGGAAAAAAATAAACCAAGGAAGTGGGTAGAACTGCTTGGAGGTAATGCTGCTTTAAATGAGATGGTCAAGGAGGATGCACTGGGATATGGCTTTTGATAAAGGTCAGGATAAGCCTTTCAAGTGGAAGACAAGGTGGGAAATCACTGTAGTTGATCCTGTGGTGTCCTGCTCGGGTCCCCCTCTGTACTGAACGCCCCTCATTCTGTCAGCTGCCTGTGCTGTATGAAGCTGCTGATGCTCCAGTCTGGGCATGTCTCTCAAGGAAAAAGAGCTTCCACCTCCAAAGTCATGGTCTGTCCCTGGTGTCGGTGTTATCAAGTGCATCAAAACTGGTCCACATGGGGGGCAGCCACAGGGTCTCCTTGCCTCCAGATATGCCTATAGTTAGGCAGGGTCTATGTCTAAAATGAGTTCTCCAGGCTTGTCTCCAGGTGTCACCCAAACACTTTTTCTTTCTAGACACTCTGAGCAAAAACCCATTTCCTTCTCTATTCCAGCTGTCAGTTTTGCTCAAATGACATTGTCTTTTGCCTTACAGAAGCTTTTCAGTTTCATGAGGTCCTATTTACTGATTGTTGGTCTTAGAGCCTGAGCTGTTGGTGTTCTGTTCAGGAAGTTGTCACCTGTGCCAATGAGTTTGAGACTTTTCCCCACTTTCTCTTCTATTAGATTTAGTGTGTTGGGCTTTGTGTTAAGGTCTTTGATCCACTTGGACTTAAGTTTGTGTAGGGTGATATGTATGGGTCTATTTGCATTCAGTTTTACATGTTGACATCCAGTTAGACCAGCACCATGTGCTGAAGATGCTTTCCTTTTTCCATTGTACGTTTTTTGGCTTCTTTGTCAAAAATTAACTGACCATAGGTGTGTGAGTTCATTTCTGGGTCTTCAATTTGATTCCATTGATCAACAGGTCTGTTTCTATACCAGTACCATGCTTTTTTTTTTTTTTTTTTTTTTTTTTTTTTTTACTATTGCTCTGTAGTATAGTTTGAAATCTGGGATGGTGATACCTACTGATTTTTTTTATTGAACAGGATTGATTTAGCTATTTTGGGTTTTTTGTTATTCCATATGTAGTTGAGAATTGTTTTTTCAAGGTCTGTAAAGAATTGTAGTGGCATTTTTATTGGAATTTCATTGAATCTGTATATTGCTTTTGGTAGAATGGCCATTTTTATTATGTTGATCTTACCTATCCATGAGAATGGGAGATCTTTCCATCTTCTAAAGGCCTCTTCAATTTATTTCTTCAAGGGCTTGAAGTTCTTGTCATACAGTTCTTTCACTTGCTTGGTTAGAGTTACTTCCAGGGATTTTATATTGTTTGTGGCTATTGTGAAGGGTATTGTTTCCCTAATTATCAGAATCCATCCTCATTCACTGGTTATGCCCTTCTTCTATTTTTAAAAACAGCAACAGTAAGGCAGTTGTTCTTTACGTGTTGTTTCGGAGGCCTGCCTCTTCTGCCTCCATCCTGCAAGTTTAAGGACTTCTGTGATACCTTGGGTTCACCCATGTGTAGCCAGGCTGACTCCCTTAAAATTTAAATGATACTATACTAACAGGATAGTATCCTTAATTCCACCTGCAGCCTTAGTTCTCCTTTGCACCATAATATAGCATATCAACATGTTTAGTCTGGTATTCACCTGGAGCATGGATGGAATGTGAATATCTCACTTATATTAACATGAATGGCAGAGTGAGCACATGCACGGTGGGGTAGGTAGACATAATACTGGGAAGGAGCAGGAGGATTCTCTCAAAAATTCACTTTTCTCCATAGAGTAGGAAGTTAGTTGAACAGCTAAGATGCACCAAGGGTACAAAAGAGAGGAGCACTTGTAAACAGCATGTAGAAGACTGGGAGATGAGTCCACCATAACAACTGAGGGTGCTTCTACATAGTACTCTAGAAACTCATTACTCCTAATCTGCCTCTGGGCTGTTGCCAGGTTTTCAATGATTGGTGAAAAACAGTGTATTTAAATCCAAAGCACTATCCTAACACAATTTACCTTCCTACAGTTGCTTAACTAGTGATCATTCCTGTTATGTATGTTTCATGTACATGAAATAAATAACCTTCACCAGAGAGGTTTTCTGTTGTCATCTCCATTTGGCAGGTGGAGAATTTGAGGCCTAAGGAGATGAAACCCCTAAGGCTCTTCAGGTTGACCTTGGCAGAGCTCGGATATAAACCCAGATGGTCTGTACTTGGGACTTTAGGTTTCCCCACTGCTACAGCCTGAATCATAAGTGTCTCCAAAGGATTAACCCCAGGCCAGCACTTTTGAGAAGTGGTGGAGCCTTTGGAAGGTGTTTCCTCCTGTGTGTTCTATAGGTCGTTGGATTTGTTGGTGTGAAGGGGATAAATGATACTCAGCTTCTTCCTCCCTGTGTTCTGTGGCCATGAGCTGAGTTTTGTTTATTTCATCATGTGCTCTTGCCCCATCATTGGCCTGAAAAATAAAATATCTCAGCCAATCATAGAATAAAACCTCTCAAACAGTGAATCAGAGGAACCTTTCCTCTTTACCTTAGGACCTTGTTCCAGTGACAGAGATCTAAAGGGCACAGCCACCCTCCACTCTACCATCCAATTCACTTAGTAAATTCACAGCCCTATTTTGTGCATTCTGCAGGGTAAGACCACTAGCTTCTACTCATAGGAATAAACATCAAACACTATATCTAAAGTATCTGAGAAATAGATATTATTATAGTAGCAATATAAAGAGTTGTTGAAACAGACCTTCAAGTCAGAACACTATGTCCTGGTGCAGTCATTCACTAGATGTGCTGGGGCATTCAGAAGTTAAGCCTCATTTTCTTTGTCTGTGAGCTGAGAGTACGGGCCAGCTGTGAGGGGAACTGAAATAATAAATGCAGGAACTCTCTTGCCTGTCGCTTAGAAGGTACATATTTAGACGGCCATTGAGATGGCGTAGCCTGTGAAGGCCTTGGCTGCCAAGGCTGCCAATATGAGTTCTATCCCTGGAGGAAGCAAAGAACTGACTCCTGCAAATTGTCCTGTGACTTTCACAGTCAGGCTGTGGCACATACAGGTGCACACACACACACACACACACACACACACACACGCACGCATACCTACACAAACAACATACCTACACACACACACACACACACACACACATTGAATAAAAAAAAAAATAAATAAATAATAGATAATATTGGGTGCTGTACAAGTAGTAGAATAGGAGATTTCGCAACTTAATTCAAAGCAAAATTTTCCATGCAACGCATCACAAGCCAACCTATCTTGTATCTTCCTAAGACTTAGAAGGTTTATGTCTGTTTTCACAAAGCCCCCCCACTCCATTTTCTATACACCACCCTTTCCCCACCAGGATTTTTTCCCCTGTAAGTCAAGGTATGGGGTTGTTGAGTTCATTGTAAGTTGTGGAAACCTTATGGTACCACTGGGCCTCAGGGAGGTTATTTGTAGGAACCCTGTCTGATTTCTGAGTGTGAGGTGGCGTAGTTTAGGGCATTAATCAGCATCCTACAGTCACCTGCTGTCTATTCCCATTCCTTCCTTCACTGATTTCATTTGTATTTATGAGGCAAGCCCTTGTCAGAGTCAAACCAGTATTATCTCTGTTATCCCATTCTAGACTCCATCCTTCCTGTTTCTTCATGGCAAGAGGGACTTCTTATCACATCCCCAATTTCATATAGCTTGAATGAAAAGAGTCTTAGGACTTACTTCATGGTCTGGGAAATGTTACATTGTATCACTTTACTTTTGGCCTTTGAGAGAATTTTGTTGAGTCGCCTTTAAAATAAGTTTGAGTTTCTAGAATCCCATTAAATGATGAAAAACCCTTTATATATGCAATTAATGTTTTAGGAGACACTTTTAAAAATAACATTTGAAAGTCTTAATGATAGTCTTATAAATATTTCCAGCATTATGTTCAATGTTAACTATACACTATGGAGCAGGCAGTATAGGATTCATGCATATTCACTTTCTTAACTCTCAAAGCAGCTCCAAGAGAGGTGGGTTTCTTATCCTCTCTCTCTTTGTTTTTTTTTTTTTTATATTTAAGAAACTGAATAAGAGCCAATGAACTGATGATGTCTGTGTTATCAGCTTTAGATCATTTTCAGAGAATTGTCTTCTGGACTGCCTGCCTCAGAAGCCAAGCCTTTATTCTCACCCTTGCACGAGGAGAGAGAGAAAGAGAGAGAGAGAGAGAGAGAGAGAGAGAGAGAGAGAGAGAGAGAGAGAGAGAGAGAGGACTTATTTTAGCATAAAACAAGCAAACGCCACTAATCACAGATTTAAAACAGTGATAGTGAGGTTTACAGTGATTTTGCCCTGTCATGCTACAAAAGATTTGGGTTTCTCTTGACTCCTGCTCCTTATTATTCTCACATTCTTCCATTACTCCCTTCGTTCTTCACATCATTTTTCCCTCCCTCTCTCTTTCCATCCTCCCACCCACTCTCCTGCGTGAAAACACACACACACACACACACACACACACACACACACACACACACGTACGCGCACGTACGCGCACACACACACAAACATGCACGCGCGCGCGCACACACACACACAAACACACCCCTCTCTTCCTAAAGCTCTTTCCTTACTCAAGGTAACTGACAGTTCTGCCTCCTGCAGGGGAAACCCAGCCCCTGCACTTGGTGGCCTAGTTTGGGAAGGCACTGGCAGGGGATAATGCCACATGTAACTACATCTGTGAAATTCCCTTGTATCCTGAGTCAGAAGACATGTGAAGTCCTGTACCATCCCTGCACTGCTCCCAAGCAAGTTCTGCTTCTTGACTTTTATCCAGCGTGAGGCAAGAGAGCTCAGGGCTCTGCTTCCCTCCTGGGGTTCAGAGCTCTGATCCACTCTGAAGAAATCTTTTGACAGAACTACTTTAAGTCTATGCATGTCCTTTACCTCACCTGAAGCAACAGCTTTTAAGATAGTTCACTTAAAATTCCTACTTAAGGAAAAAAAAAAAAACAACCAAACAACAACAAAAATCAGATACCTGAATTCTGAAGTCCCAGTAAGAATGCCCCTGCTTGAAGTCGACAGCCTAACTCTGCCAAGACAGGGTAGGTAAGTCCTTCATAATCCCTGCTCTACAACAAATGTCTGTCATAGAAACAGGACCCAAAGGCTGAAGACTGATGCAGGAATGTATGGAGAGAAAATGGGAACTGTCCAGGCAGTCATTGGTATGTCCTTTCTTAGTTTTGGAAGCTGCAGGCCCTGCACTTCCTATATAAGCAAATATATTTATCCCTCTCAGGTCTCTGAGGTGGTTGAAGAATAGACAGCTAGAGTCTCATAGTTAAATTTTGAGTTGTTTAGGAATCAAGAGGGTGTTATAGATCTAAGAAGATACTCTTAAAAGTGTGTTGCAAGTTAGTATGAATGTTGAGTCAGATATAGACCTTTAAACTCATGGAGATGGTTAGATAGTAGAATGTTAAAGTCAGGGGCCAAATATGTATAAACTGGACATTGGGAAGGTATACTGGGCCATTTAACTCTCATAAATGTGGCATATTTATATCTGTTGTTTTGTATAATACTTACTGTTATAAGAGAAGGAACCATCTGTTGGACTGAAAGGGGAAACTTCTGGGGGGAAGAGGGTGGAAGGGTGGGATAGGAAGGGGGAATAGGGAGGGGTTTGTGACTGAGATGTAACTTGAAGAAAAAAAATAAAGTATTTATAAAAAAAAAAGAATGTCCCTGCTTTACCTCATCAAGATAAAACCTTGTATCCTATAAGCATGTGCGTCATGTTTTCCCATAGATTTATAACCTCTGTAAGAATGGAATGTGGGCATTTGTCTGACATCTGTACACCTAAAGGAGTTCAGATGAGAGATCCTATACAAGGAGAAACCAGCTTTTTTTTTCCCCTAAGGAAAACCTCCAGCTTCTCCCCATAGGCAGGTGAATCTAAAAAGCACATAATTCATTAACAATATCCTGCATTCAGTTCTATGACAGAATACCTACCAGACATAACCAACTTGAAAGGAGGAAATATTTAGGGAGGGCCATGGTGGCTGAGGCTCAGTATGTGGCTGCCCGACTGCATCGCTTTCTAGCTCTTGGCAAGGCAGAGCATCGTGATGGGAAGTGCATGGTGGGGCAAAGCTTCTCACCTCTTACTGTCTGGGAAGCAGAGAGAGACACTAGTGTCTCATGGCCTTCGAGGGCACAAACCTAGGAGCATGACCTCCTCCCATTGGGTCTTAACTCAGAAAGTACCTCTCAGTAGCATCCTAGGCTATGGAGTCAGCTTTCAACACAAAAACTTTCTCAGGATGTACAAGAAGCTAACCATAGCATGTGATGATTAGATGTCCACCCCATGGCTGGATTCTATTTTATTGTTATGTCATAACCTGAAGTTCTGTGTGTGTGTGTTTGCATGTGTGTGTTTGCATTTGTGTGAATATGTGTGTGCATGTGTGTGTGTATGTGTTCGAGTGTGAGTGTGTGTTTGTGAATGTGTGTGTGGTACTTGGAAAATTTTGTACACATATATAATACGTTCTGGTCTCACTCATCCCTCTACTCCCTCTTATTCTCAACCCACCAATGGTTTCTACTGACCCCCCCCGAAATTCCCACCCGACTTTCATGTCCATATGACTTGGTTTTGTTTTTGCTTTGTGATCCTCCAGGCTTAACCAGGGCCACTTGTTGGACAGGGATGTGAAGCTACACCTTAGAGGGCAAGTAACTCACAAGTAACTACATCACCAAACACAGACACTTCCTCTTCTCCCAACACTTGCTCTCCTTGGTGGGACAGGCCCCCCACAATCAGCTTCCCATCTCTTTATGAGCTTATACTTATGCAGGCCTTCTGTAGACAATTGCAACTGTTGTGAATTTGTGAGCGCTATAACCATGCAATGCCTACAAGAAAGCACTCCTAACCCTCATCCCTATTATCCAGATGTTTTGTTCTTCCCTTTTCTTCTTTAACAATGTTAAAGCCTTGAACCTTGAGTGTGTGATGGTAACATATCCTAGGAAGAAAAGAAAGTCATGATTTTTTGATAATGAATCATATTTTATCAGCTTCATTGATGGAAATTTCTTATGTCCTATAAATGCATTAGGAATATCAGACACCTCCTCCCTCCAGTATCTCTCAATTGTTAAATTTAATATCTGGAGAATATTTGTAGTACTTATGGAAAATTATGAATATGCCTCTCCTTATTTGTTTCATAATTTATTATAGTTTTAAAATTTATTTTCCTGTATCTTTTATTTCAATATTCAGGCAATTACATTTCAGTTTGTCTTTAAAAATAATCTGTCTTGTGTGGTGAGTATTTTCATTTCTTATTTTAATTCAACTTCAGTTATAATTTGCATATGTTAGGCAAGAAAATAATTAGCATACTTCCTTATAGATGGAGGGTGCATCACTGTAAAATATCCAGGTAACCAGTTGAACCACTGGCATTTAATTGACTGGCAATTTTAACAATGAAACCAACAAAGAGAAAAGTACTGTTTAGCTATTACTCAGGACTACTAAAAATAAAAAATCTAACAAACCATGCTTTAGGTTACTTATATACCACTTCATAGGAAGCCTCAATCTTCATACAACAGATAATAACATGCAGTATAGGAAAATAGAATATTTATGAAACAAAATATAAACAATTGCACTGTAAT
Source organism: Lophiomys imhausi (assembly GCA_907164525.1). Taxonomy (NCBI): domain Eukaryota; kingdom Metazoa; phylum Chordata; class Mammalia; order Rodentia; family Muridae; genus Lophiomys; species Lophiomys imhausi. The sequence goes on from CAJQZJ010034321.1 coordinate 862,497, forward strand.
TTGTTATTGATTCATTTACAAGATCCTTATTTTAATTCAAAACTTTATAAACTAATAAACACTATCACTAAAAGAATGATGATTTTTATTTGTTTGTTTGTTTGTTTTTCTTTGAGACAGGATCTCATGTAGCCAAGGTAAAACTGAACTTAGCTGAGGTTGACCTTGAACATCTGCCTCCATCTCTTGGGTGTACATGTCCCTAAGTGTAGCTTATGTGCTTCTGTGAATTGAATCCAAGGCCTTGCATATGCTAAGCAAGCTTTATCCTCATCCCTAGTGAGTAACGTTGTTTTAAATATAAGAAAACAGAATAATATTTTATATGTTAGAAACTTTATGCACGTATATATATATATATATGTATATATATATATGATAGCTAGGTAGATTGACAGATAATTGAGTAAGTATACAGGAAGAAAAACTTATACAAGATGGTAGAAAGGCTTAACCAAATAAATATGTACAGCATGAGAACTTTCTAATAATAAAAAGATTGGTGCAAGTTATTGTCATGGGCTAAGTGTATGTTAAGTACTTTTGCACTTAATCACTTCAGCACTAAATGAATTAAGAACTGTTATAATTCTATGTTACAAATGAGGTTAGTAAGGCTTGAAAAGGTAATATGATCTATGGGTGGTCACACAGCAATCATGATAGCATCAGAATTTGAACATACTCCTCTCATGAAAGCTTATCTCCATAAGCATTTAATTTCCCACATTATAAATGTGTGGTGCTGATAGGTCCTAAATAAAGAATTCTATCAGGAGTCTGGGAGACCCTTTAAAATAAGTCCTTTTTGAAATGGTTCTGAGCCATTCTCTGTGGCACTTTCGTCTTTGTTACCAGCCCTGAGCATATGTGGGATATGGCATAGAAATGGCCCTGCTTGACCTTCCTGCATTACAGCTAACATGTATCACCCCAAAGTCAAAGTCCCCACAATGTCCTCAAGAAGACCCTGTGCAGAAGAAGCTTTTCTCTGGTACTGTGCCTCTCAAGAACCCCACAATCTTTCACATCTTAGAAAGCATTCACAATTCATCAAGAGAACTGCAGGAAATAAAATTTGAACAGAATGGTGGGCTCTGCTTCTGTCAAGTGTGACAGGACTTGAGAACCTAGACATTCCAGAAAAATGAAGGGGGTGTGGCATGGGTCACCACTTGAGGGCATTTTCCTCCTTTGTAGATTGGGTGCAGAAAACTCTGCTAAGTGACACAAGGAGTCTCAGAGGGAGTAAAAAATGAAGCTTCTTATTTAGAAGAATATTTCAAGAGACATTCTGATAAAACCAAACATCTTATGCATTAAAATTAAGGTGTAGGATTAAAATTGTGGTGGACTATTTAGAGTTTATTTTCCTGCAGGGTGATAGATAAAGATAGAGTTTCATTTTTCTACATGTAAATAGACAGTTTTCCCTCCACCATTTATCAAAGATGCTCGTTTCTCCAATGTATATTTTTGGCATCTTTGTCAAAAATCAGGAGGCTGTAGCTGAATGGGTTTGTATTTGGGTTCTCTACTCTGGTCCAGTTGTGCCTTTCTTCTAGTATCTTGCTGATTTTGTTATTCTATCTCCATTCTATAGCATGTACTCGGGCATGGTGATATTGCCAGAAATATTTGTTCTTCTCTGTTTATCTTGGCTAGCCGGCATCATTGGGGCTTCCGTATGAGTTTAATGGTTGTTCTATGATTGTTCTTTTCTATTTGTATGAAGAACATCATTGAAATTTTGATGATAATTTCACTGAATCTGAAGATTGCTTTCGGCAGGATGGCCTAATTTTTACAAAATTAATTCCTCTGACCCATGTTGTCTGAGTTAATTTGTCTCTTCACAGTTTTAAAGTTTTCTTTCTTTTTTAAAACATTTATTTACTAATTGAAGTTATCATCATTTTCATCACAGCCCCCCTCCCTCCACTCCCACCCAGTCCCACCCTGCCACCCTCTACCCCCTCTTCCACCTGTCCTACTCCTCCGGTGTGGGATACCTCCCTCAGTTCATCAGTTACATGAGGGCTAAGAGCTTCTTCTTGCACAGGGGGCATACATGGCAGTTCCACTATGGTGGAGTGTCCCACTTACAGATAACAAATCCATGTTCCTGTTCTTTTGGGTCTCTTGATTGTAGGATGGTTATCCTGTACTATATGGCTAAAATCCAGGTATAAGTGAATATATGCCATGTATATCTTTCTGAGTCTGAGTTAGCTCACTTATGATGGGTTTTTCTAGTTCCATCCACTTGGTTGAAAATTGCATGATTTCCTTGTTTCTGATAGCTGAGTAGTATTCCATTGTGTAAATGTACCACAGCTTTTCTATTCATTCTTCAGTTGAAGGGCATCTGGATTGTTTCCAGCTTCTAGCTATTACAAATAAAGCTGCTATGAACATAATTGAGGAGATGTCCTTGTGATTTGGTGAGGAATCATACCTCAGGAGGGGTATGGCTAGGTCTTGAGGTATAGGTATTCCAAGTTTTCTAAGATATCACCAGACTGATTTCCATAGTAGTTGTACAAGTTTGCACTTCCACCAGCAATAGAGGAGTATTTCTCTTTCTCCACAACCTCACTAGTATGTGCTGTCTTTTGAGTTTTTGATCTTAGCCATTCTGGCAGGTATGAGATGGAATCTCAGAGTCATCTTGAGTTGCATTCCTCTGATGATTAAGGATGTTGAGCATTTCTTCAAGTGTCTCTTGACCATTAGAGATTTCTTTTTTGTGAATTCTCGGTTTAGCTCTAATCCCACTTTTTGATTGGATTATTTTGGTTTCTTGGTTTTTAATTTTTTGAGTTCTTTATATATTTTGTATATTATCCCAAAGATCTTTTTCCAATCTGTAGGCTGTCATTTTGTTCTTAAGACAGTGTCCTTTGCCTTACAGAAGCTTTTCAATTTCGTAAGGTCCTATTTATTGAGTGTTGGTCTGCAGCTATCTTTAACTTCCTTAGAAAGTTTTAGTCCAAGGTCATTGTTTTTTATTAAAGCTATTATAATTGGAATATTTTCTCTGATTTTTTTCTGAGTATGTTTGTCATTTGTATGTAGGAAGCCTACTGATTTTTTTATGTTACTGATTTTGTATGTATTTCGATTGTATTTGAATATGGCTGTAAATATTGAATATTTGAATATTCCTGTTACCAGTAGGAAAGTAAGAGCTTATGGATGTAGAGGAATGCTTGCAACAAGTTTTCTTCTGGGTATTTCATGGCTATTGTACTCATAAAATCACAACAGCTGTAGTAATCTGAACGAGACCTGTACAAGATTGGTTAGGTCAACATTCCATCATGAATGGGGGCGTACTAGAGACCCCATCCCAACTGAGACACTTTGGCAGTTAGGAATTGTCAGAGGAGCTCTTGATTTCTTGAATTACTATTAACTCAAGATCACCCAACTAGATTAATAAGTCACACACACACACACGCACACGCACACGCACACGCACACGCACACACACATACACAAACACATATGTAAGGGTAAGGGAGTTTTTGGGAAGAGAGCAAGTGTATCATGACTAAAAGGGGTATAAGAGGGATAGTAGCAGGACAACCATCCTATAATCCACAGACCCAAAGAGACAGGAACCCAGCATAACTATCCTACAGAAAAAGTCCACTCAGCAGCGGGTCATGGACTCTGTTGCCTGTTAGTGGAACACCTTACACTACCTAGCTGGGTTGCCATAACAGTCCCCAGTACAAGAGGAAGCTGTTAGCCCTCATGTGACTGATGAACTGAGGAGGGTTGATATGTGGGGCCTCCCTTAGCTCAGAAGAAGGAGAGGATGGAGATGGGGAAGTGTGAGGGAGGGTGGGAATTGGAGGGGAGGGGGTAGGGAGCTATGATCAAGATGTAACTTGAAAAGATAAATTAATTAAAAAAGAGGGGATACTAGGAGTGAATATGCTCAAAGGACCATATACACATCCATGAAATTGTCAAAGAATGAATTTAAAAGAAAAAATAAGATAGGAAATTATTCTAAATATATTGTGTTAATGTTTGGAATATTCTGTTTTTGTTGCTGTTGTCATTATTTTTTATTCTCAAATCAAGTAAAATGACCTTTCATTGGTCATGTAGGATGAGCAGAGGACAGTAAGGCTCAGCTTGGGAATTGCTTTGCCAGTGTGACAGGTACCAATGTCAACAACCAAGATGACAGAAAATCCATGTCCCTGGGTGTTAGTCCTGATTATTGGAAATAGTTCAAGTTTGTTCTCAGCCAAGTTTCTATGATAAAGCTGGGCATTAAAAGTGAAGGGACTAGTCAGAATTTCTTGTGTGCCTCAGAAGGCTTATGAAGGAGCAGTACCTTTACATGGACTTTTCAGAGAGCATGAATAGCCATGCTGGAATTAGGACTACTTTTCACAAAGGTAGCTGTCTGGAGCCAGAGTGGCAGGAGGTGTGGTACCTGATGTAGATGCTGAGATTAACATCTAGTCCTCTTTAAGAGCAGCAAGCACACTTTAGCTGCTGAGCTATCTCTCCAACCCCAGACTCTATGAATCTTAAAAGGTCCTCTAAGTGAAGAGGCAGCTCACAGGATGCAGAGAGTCTTTGCCAGCTACAAGGCTGGCAGAGGATTAATATCCAGATAACACAGAGAACTAAGGAAGCTAAATATTGAGAAAACAAACTTCCTACCTTTTAGTGGATAATTTTTGAAAACTTATAATTGGGATTTTATTGTCAATTGTTGGCCATATCTCCAAAGCACTTATATAGATGAAATGCAGGACCAGAATAAATCAGAAAGACATTAAATTCCTGTGCTGTTCACATCTCATTGAGTCTTGTGTTAGGTTTGGAAGTTCCCTCACTGCTCCATGGGTTAATCTGGAACACTGGTAGTGTAGAAGACATCCTTGAGAAATCTCCAAGGGATCAGCTAATCACAGTTCATGTGTTGGCTTATCTTATCCTCATAAAAAACTCAGGGCGGTGGGGGAGCAGAAGTCAGTGTTATCTGCTCACTGTAAAGATTATAAAACGAAACCTTTAGGGTTGTGGTTTTCATAAATCTTCTCCACAGATAAATGTGATTCCTTACTCAGAAAAGATGGCCCCCCCATTCTTCCTTTATCTCTTCTTCCCATTGCAGCAATGCATTCAGTAGGCACTTTATTTGAAAACATAAAAGTTTCTCATTTTTGTTGGCCACAAATAATTCTTACATTGAACATAAGTGAAAGCACTTCCCAATCCAGGAAGTTAGACAGAACCTGAAGCTGAACCTCCTAAGTCATGTGTCATGGCAGTTGCTCCATCTGGCCCTCATTTCACGCATCTGAAAACTTCATAGTGCCTGCCCTGATCTCCTTAGAAGCAGTTTGCGGAGATGCTGGAAGATGTGAATGCTACAGTCAGAGAAAACTGCTGGTGTGTGTTTTGGTTTTCTATGAACACATAGCTAAAGTAAGGCTTCTTTTTTAAGATTGCTGGGTAAAGGTAGGAAAGGAAGACAGAATGAAAAAAATCATTTTGTGGAACATCTATCTAAGGCCTTATTTTATGCTTAGCAATGAATATAGACTTGGTTATGTAGCCTAATATACTATTTTGTTCTAACCATTTTTTTTTTTTTTTAGTTTTGCTCTACTGTACTCTGGGATGCTGATTTATTTATATACATTAATACTCCCTGAAGGTTCCTCACTGTGTAGATGAGAACACTGGGTCTCCAAGCAGGGGATTGAGGATGCAGCATAGGTTTTGGGTGATAGAACTAAGAGTGGGTGCTGGGGTTCTTAGTCTAAACTCTAGGCAATTCCCAACATCATGTTTCTAGGATAAGTGCTCCTCAGCTCATGACCAGAAGCTGAGGTATTTGTCCTACTTTGCTAGGAAATGTCCATTTAGCCCTGCCTATGTTCCTGCCATGTGCCAGCTACCATATAAGGGAATAGCAGGTGTATCCATAATCCTTGGCTCTAGGGATCTGAACCCTTTGATGATGTAATAGCAAGTTACTTGCCAGACCAATAGCTTCTGGAACTGTTTGTGGCTGTCTAACTGTAAGAAGGTGAAAACTATGAAGGTGATGTTCAGAGAATAGAAAGTCTCATTTGCCTACCTTACAGCATTGAGGAAGTTTACTTTGTTCATTTCTTTTCTGGACAAGAGAGCAAGATGGGACTGTGGTGGTCATAAACTTCTGCCTAATTTCAATACACCTGCACTTTGAACTTGACCCTGAGCCTTTCACTTTGGCTTAAGAAGACAGCAATGATACACTAATCAAACATCCCAAAGCTCCTTATTCTTGCGTGTGCTAACATGGACCATCAGCTTCAGAGGTGCCTTGTCTGTGATTGCATTGGTCTTTAATGCCCATCATAGCTCACATCCTCACCTGTGTCTCTGGCAGCAATTGCTCTGTATATAATAACAGTCATCAAAATGGGGAAGTTTCTGTCTATGCCTTGTTTTTGTTACCTTTTTAACTCTCAGCTATATGAGTAAAATGCACAGAAAAACTTGAGGGAAGAAAGTTTCCCTGCCGGATTCTGTCTTTGATAGAATCTATGCTTTTTATATAGTTAGCTATTTATTTGAGTCACACAAAAATTGCTTTTATTGTTTTAGGCATCTCTGGGGAATCAAACCAGGACCTTGTACATGCTATCAAGTACTCCACAGTGAGTTCTAGCCTCAGCCAATTGTCATTAAATCTTTGCAAATCTATTAAACCTCTTACAACACCAGGAGCTCACTTTAAAAGACATCCCTCTGGGATCAGGTGGGGGAGGACTGAGGGAAAGAGTCCTGGGAGAGATAACTGGGTTGGGGAGACTGGGTTGGCATTTGTTGTATGAGCTAGAAACCTAGGACAGGGGAAACTCCCAGGAATCTAGGAGGGAGACCCTAGCTAACTAAGACTCTTAGCAATGGGAGATATGGAGCATGACCAAGCTATCTCCTGTAATAAGGCAATACCGCCAGTGGAGGGATTGAGACACCAAACCAGCTACAAAACCTTAAACCCGCAATTTTTCTTGCCTACAAGATGTGCAGGGTAAAGATGGTATAGACATTGAGGGAATGGCTAACCAATGATTGATCTAGCTTGAGATCCATGCTGTGAGAGGCAGTACACCCCTGACATGGTTAATGATAGTCTGCTATACTTGCAGACAGGAGCTTAGCATAACTGTCACCAGAGAGGCTTCACCCAGCAACTGATAGAAACCGATGCAGAGACCCACAGACAAATATTAAGCAGAGCTTGGAAAATCCTTTGGAAGAGGGGGAGGAAGGATCGAAAGAGCCGGAGGGGTCAAGGATGCCACAGGAAAACCTACAGAATAAACTATCCAGAGCCAATAGGAGCTCACAGAGACTGAACTGCCAAACAGAGAGCATGCATGGTATGGACCTAGGACCTTGATACATATTTAACAGTTGCGCAGCTTGGTCTTCATGTGGGACTCCGAATAGAAGGAGCAGAGGCTGCCTCTGACTACCTTGCCTGCCTTTGGATTCCTTTCCCCCAACTGAGCTGCCTTATCTAGCTAGTCTCTATAGAAGATGCCCCTAGTCTTTTTTTTTTTTTATAAGTACTTTATTTTTTTTTCAAGTTACATCTCAGTCGCAAACCCTTCCCTATTCCCCCTTCCTGTCCCACCCTTCCACCCTCTTCCCCCCCCAACAGCTTCTCTTTTCATTCCAACAAATGGTTCTTTCTCTTATAACAGTAAATTCTATACAAAACAGCAGAATTAAATATGCCACATTTATGAGAGTTAAATGGCCCAGTATAACTTCCCAATGTCCAGTTCATACATATTTGGCCCCTGACTTTAACCTTCTACCTTCTAACCATCTCCATGAGTTTAAAGTTCTATAACTGACTTAGTTTTCATAATAACTTGCCCCTAGTCTTACTGCAACTTGATATGTCAAGGCTGTTTGATATCCTTGGTAGGCCTCCTCTTTTCTAAGGAGATGGGGAGGTGAGAGGAGAGGAGGGAAGTGAAGCTGGTATCAGGGTGCAAAGTAAATAAATAACTTAGTTATTTTTTAAAGCATCCTTCTGTAAATCTCCGATATAAAAGAGAAGTTTCTGAAAGTGTCAAGTCCTACATACACTTTCCAAATCCAACAGAACTACCACACTTTTAACAAATACCTAACCAGTGTGAAGCCACTGCAGTGTCCTGAATGCCAACATCTGTCCAGTCTCAGATCTTAATGAGAAACAGGCTTCGGCTATTTCTACAGGGTAAAGTTCTTTGTCTTCCTTTAGCAGTTGTAAGACTGGGTAAATACCTGTTTGCATCACTGTGTCCTCTACAATGACAACTGAATATCCTCTTTCATGGACAAGTTGACAGAAATTAGTAAGATTATGTGTAAGCTAGCAGTCCATAAATGCTAGACAAAATTCACCTGGTTTTCTCACAGCATTTTGGCAAAATTTCTCCTAAGACACTTGACTAAGTTTTGGGAAAACAAGGTCTACTCAAATCTACGGTCACTCATTCAGTGTTTGAATTCCTATCTCCAGACTAATCAGCTATGTGATGTTGGATGTTTGATGGAAGTAACAATAATAATCCTTAAATCTGACCATTGTGAAAATCCACTGAATTTTGTTTGTGCTGGGTGATGTTACTATAAATACTATTAATATTAATATTAATTACTATTAATACTAGTTTATATCAGATAAAAGTCACTAGTAATAACATTGCACAGTTCCATTTCAAAGATCCCATTTTAATCTGTTGGTATTGAAAACTGTGTTTTACTTTTAGGTTCAAAGTAATGTTCAAAGGATGATTCCGATGTTAATATACGCACGTGTAGGGTGTGGATGGGTGTACTTCCTCCAGTCCCTTTGATATTGTAGATTGTAGTAACTGGCAGCCCATTTTGTTCTGAAGCTTTCTTTTCTCACACTCTCTCATTACTGCACCTTCAGTGTTAGGAGCCTTGATCTTCCTAGTCTCTTAAGCATATAGTGCATGTCAGCATGATGGGAAACCAGGCTGATTTAATACCAGCCTGTGGTGAGTGCCTCTGTCCACTGGAGTCCACTTATCCTCTGAGTGCCCAGCGTAGGAAGAGTGGAACTGTCACACCCAGAGAGACGTTTCCTATGTTATACTCATGTTGTGAAACCAACTGCCATGAAATTGAATTAGAGGTGTCATATACTTCCAGGCTTAAATTGCTCCATTATCACGCGGGCCTTTCTGGTTTTTTGGAACGAATAACAGCAATTTAGTAGGATGCTGAGGGATGAGGGTGTGAGCAGCCAGAGGTTGTTTAGGGTTTCCATAATGATGGGAAATTATTCCTATCCATTTCATGTATGGTTTCTCTCCCAAGCCACCACATTTAAATGTGAGGTGAGGAAATGCCTCACTTTTTAATACTCCCTGCTCAGCACAATGGTCTTTAAAGGCACTCCAGGCTTCTGCTATGTTCCTCACCATACTCCCAATCAGTTTTATTTATTATACTGTGGGCTACATTCGGTAATGACTTCTGAGTCAGTCAGGAGTGACGGGACCATTTGCTTTCACTACCTTGATCTTCTCAACCCATTTCCTCTTAATTTGGTGGAAATGGTGCAGAGCTTCTAGAAGTAAGAGCTTAAAGACACTTAGGGGGATGTTCCAGACTATGATCATCTCTCTCACACCCGAGCATTGTTAGCACTTGATCCCTTTGTCTCAACTTACCCCATGGATGTGTTTTAGCTTTCCACAGAGTACTCTTGTTTCCCTTTCATGAAGAAATAGCTATCAACCTAAAGGTTCCTTTTCTTTCTCTCCTGAGGGCTGTTCACAAACTGATAGATTGTTCCCATATTGCAAGGTGAGGCAGCAGTCACTCAGTGAGTTTCAAAATGCCTATCAATTCTTCAGAGTCAAACTAAAGCAGTTTACGGGAATTTATGTTTTCTGTTCTAATCTTAAAAATAGGTTGCCGAGTTTTCAATGTGACAACTGCTTATCAATAGTAATAGAAACTTTGTTCTTGGAATTAAGTCAGAGACTGGGTGAAGTTACACAAGGCACTTAATGCTTTTCAATAATACTCTTGACAAAGTTATGGTTTTTACTATTCAAAGCTATTCAAAGCTATCCAATATGTGAAATATATATGATTTAAAAAATAAAGAACCATACAGGATGGGAAAGCCTGTAATGATAGCAATTTGTTCATAGGAGACTGAGCCAGGAGGATCTTGTATTCAAGGCCTGCCTTTGCTACAAAGCGAGACCTTGTCTTGGGGAAGATAAAATAAGGAAGAAAGGAAATTTTCCCTGCCATCCCTATAGTCCAACTCATTTCCTGTCAATGAGTTGTGGGTACTTGTCTTCCAGCTGTTTTTTGAAGGGACAAGCACACATTAAGCGTGCTTGGTAGAGCAAATTACAGCTCTCCTTTATAATTGTTCTAATTGAAACATTTTCTTCATTATGTAGGTGTGGCATATGTATGTTTTGATAAGTAGAAGATAGAGTATGCACATACGTAGAGAGCAGAAGAGGATGGTAGGGTTATTGGCTATTTTGATTTATCAGACTATTCCTTTGAAAACAGGGTCTCAAGGAGCTAGATGATCAACCAGCAATCTTTAGTGATCCTCCTGTCTCTCACCCCTACAATGCTAAGATTATTGGTACACACAACCATGCCTGACTTTTTACATGGGTACTAGGGATTCAAATTAGATCCTCATGGTTGTATGGCAAGGGCTCTTATCCACTGAGCCATCTTCCAGTCTTACTTTATTTATGTATTTATTTTTTACAATTTCAAATCATTTTACTTAAAGATTAAAAAAACACATTTTTGTTCATTTTTTTAAACAAGCATGACAAGATAAAATATATTAAAACAAAGACTATCATATTGAAGCTGGACAAGACAACTCACAGAGCCATTTAGACCCTGTGCTTGCTGCTTAGGGTCTGTGAGTTCATATGAGCCTTGTTTAGTTGGTTCATAGGTCCTTGTTCTCCTGGTGTCCTTTATCCCCTCTGACTCTTTCCACCTCCTCTTCTGCAGGGTTCCCTGAGCTCATCCTCATACACATATATTTTTCAAATTTACCTAATGTATCTAGATACATTAGATTCTTTATAAGGACTGATAATACTTCTGTGATAAATGATGAGTGTCCTGTAATTTCCTTCACATATTGATGAAAAAGTAAGTCATATTGCCTTGATTTTTACATTAAAACAACAACAACAACAACGGCATTGGCATTTCTTTGAAATTTCCTGTTCACATCTCTTCATTCAGGCTTGCCATGTCTGTAGGGTAGAAATCTAATTCTCAATGTATCAATGCACTATTTGAACCTGTGAAATTGTCATCCTATTGATGAGCTAGAGATGAGCCTATGTGCTAACTGGTACAAATTTGCAAGAGCTTGTAAGGTCTGCCCCCATAGAGTTCTGTTGAGCAAAGGTGTTCCACTAAAATGTAATTGTAATTTATAAGGTTTTTCCTTGTAGGAACTCCTGAAAGGCTGAACATGCATGCTTTAGGATGTGAGAGAGGAGCTCGTGAGATTGCTGAGCAAGTAAAGGCACTTGCTGCCCCTTGATAACCCGAATTCCACTCTCAGGACTCACATGGTAGAAGGGTAGACTGGCTTCCCTAAGTATTCCTCTGTCCTATACACATACAACACTGTGACATATGCCTCCATGTCCATCCCTCCCCCACACTAGGTAAATGAATATTAAGTCAGCCAGAGCTATGGAGTAAGACCCTGTTCAAAGCAAAACAAAAGAAATGAACGAACAAACAAAATCAGTGTGAGGGGAATTTTTTTAGCATATTAGGCATGGGTCATGCCCTGTGGGGACAGCCCATTTGGTGTCAGGGAAGGAGACCTGGCCTGACTTAGAATTTTAAGTAAGGTCAACTCTAGCCTGCTGTTTCAGGATGCCATAAGAATACTATGATGAGAATGGAATAATCCATTGGATTGTGAATTGCACAGACAGCCCCCGTCCATAGTAGGTCTTCATTACTACACTCCTAAAAATCCTATCATTGTGAATAACCCTCACTGTGAACAACCATTCAACATCCTTAGGACACTGGTCAGGCTCATTAAATCCCACAATGGTTGGCATTTGCTCCATAAGGAAGAAATCGATTGGGTGGTCTCTAAGATTTTTGTTTTGTTTTGTCTATTTCATTCATTTTGATAAATGAGTCAAAAAAAAAACCCTTTAAGTTTGTTCATAGTTTGTAATCATGTTACCAAGTCAGGCATGGTAGCACATGCCTTTAATCCCAGTACTCAGGAGCCAGAACCTGATATTTTTGAGGTTCTGGCCAGCCTGGTCTTCATAGTGAATTTCAGGACAGCCAGGACAACATGGAGCAACTTTTTCTTAAAATAGACAGACAGATACCTCCCTCTCCCTACCCCATCTCTTGCTTGATTAGCTTGATGATCCCCATAGAGTTATGCTAGGCCACAAGTCTTCAAAAGTAAAATGAGGAGACAATAAATTCTTTTGAAAATAGCTGGATTAAAAAAAACTGTGGTACATCTACACAATGGAATACTACTCAGCTATCAGGAACAACGAAATCATGCAATTTGTAGCCAAATGGATGGAAATAGAGAAGCTCATCCTGAGTGAGCTAACTCAGACTCAGAAGGATGCATATGGCATCTATTCACTTATAGTCGGATTTTAGCCATATAGTACAGGATAACTATACTACAATGAATGTGCCAAAGGGAACATGAACATAGACCTTTTTTTCCTGTCAATGAGACACTTTGCCCTAGTGGTGCTGCCTTGTAGGCCCCCAGTGTGTGAGGAGGCTCTTGGCTCTCATATGACTGCTGAACAGGGGCGAGGGACTGTTATGTAGGGACACTCCACTCCAGAGGAGTGGGATGGAAGGGATAGAGGGTGGAGGGTGGGGGGGGCAGGACTGGGAGGGGTGGAAAGAGGACACTGTGATGGAGATGTAATCTGAAGTAATAAATAAATAAATAAAAAGAAAATAGTGTCAGCCTATTTGTTTTTAAAGATTATTTTATGTTGACGTGTGTGTATGTGTGTGTTGCTGTGTATATATGTGCACATGAGTGCAGATACCAAAGAAGACTAGGAATAAACATTGGAATTTGTCTGGAGCCAGAATAATAGCCAGTTGTGAGCCATCTTATATGCTGCTGTGAACTGAACTCCATTCCTCTGCATGAGCAGTATGTGCTCTTAACTACTGAGCCATCTGTCTAGCCCTTGGCTTTGTCTAATTGAAGAAAGAATAATACATGTTCATTATCAAAGACTGAAATGATTCAGAAGTGTTTACATGACACAGTGACATTTTTAAGTCAAAATTCCAAAAGATGGCCACCATTAATTGGGTTAATTTTTATATACTCAAATACTTTTCAATCCTTATATTTGCAATAATATTGTAGCAATAGCTATAATTGTCATTACTAATTGGTATGATAGAGTTTTATAGTTCTTGTTGCCCAATATCTAATAACATTTCCATACTACTATGTCAATTATACGCATATGCACAAAAGTAAACACTCAGTATTTTGAGACCACATAGTATTTTATTTGAGAATTAATTAGGACTTCTAGGCAATTTCTTAATAATGGGAATTTGTTTTCCCTCAAACGTTTGATGTGGTGAGTGTTCATGAACAAGCATAAGTATCTTTAAACAGATGTTTGGTATTTCCACAGGTAAAATTTCCACAGAAGCTGTGCTGATTAGTCTGAAGGTAGGCACATTTAAATGTTTAAAAACATTGCATTAATGATGTTTGAGAGAGTCTGTGTCCCTACACTTTAAGAGCACTCTGTGTTAAATGTTTTCAATCCTTGCTAAGCTGAAAGGCAAAACAGCTATACACCCTTTAAATTTATTTATCTCAACTTCCCAGTGACCAGAATATTCTTCTCACTTGATAATTGGGCATAATATCTTTGATCAGTGGTACATTTAAGTTATTTTCTTAAAAATGTATTTGTTTGAGGACTGGAGAGATGGCTTACCCGTTAAGAGCAACTGTTAATGTTTCCAAGTACCTGGTTTTACTGGCCAGCACACACATGGCAGAGGCCAGAAGATGGTGTCAGATCTTTTGGATGTGGAGTAATGGGTAGTTGTGAGTCATCATGTGAGTCCTAGGACTGAACCTATGTGCTCTGCAGGAGGACCAAGTGCTCTCCATGACTGAACCATCTCTGCAGCCCTATATTTAAAATCTCTGCCCATTTTTCATTAAGTTGTTATGCAAATGATGAGCCTTTCCATATTATGTGTCTGTATGTGTCACAAATGTTAAACATTTTGCTCTGACTTTGTCCTTTATCTTAATTGTGCTTACAAAATTTTGTCATATACATTTAAAAAATCCTATATATGATAACGTGGCAGTCATTTTCCTTTTTAATTTTTGTCATTATTGCAATAAATAGTCAATTCCCAAATAACCTAGTTCTATGATATTTCTGAGATGAGCCTGGGCAATATGGGAGCTGGTTGAATTTGAATAATTATCACCCTGTGATGATATTTACCCTCAGCCATTTACGGTGTATTCCAAATCAGGATTTAATAACTGGTGGCATATTTGCACAGGCTTTCTCATTTTCCAACCACTTAAAATGACTTCTCAAAGATGAATGACTCATTTTTAATAGAGTCCCTTGAGTTTGGCTCTACAGTGGGAGTGTGTTTTAGGAAGAATCAGGGACTCAGCACTTACAGCTGAGGTGTGAACTACTTGAGTAAGTTTTGCATTTGTATATATTGCCCAAATATTCTCTCTAGTGAAGGACTCTTTCCAATGATGATGTTTTTTTCATGTAGAGGGTGGGAATAGAAATAATTAGATAGGTGCGTAAACAAGCCTTTCAAGTGAGTCAGGAATGGGAGCATGGTGTTTGCAAATGAAGCGCGCAACCAGTAAAACCTGCAACCTGCCTGTTCATCTCTTCTCTCATGTGACCATGTGCTTTGAAATCTTGGCCTGGTATTCAGACTTTTCCACTTTATAATTCTGTAAGAATGATTATTTACCCTTTCAAACTTTCAAGGTTTTTTTTTTTTCAACTAGAGTCATTCTTCCCACCACCATTCCCTAAGAGTCAGTTATTTTGCCATTTCTGATAGGCATTACACAGTTGATTATAATAACCTGGGAGATCCATTATACCTCCAGTACTCTGTGGCCTCAGGTACAGGCACTATTCAAAACTCATAGCACATGAAAGCGAAGGAAGTGAATTAAAAAAAAAAAACGGTAAAACTGCCATTAATTTGGCATTTTACAAGAAAGTTCTCTGGCAGCCACTTCCTGCTGTCTGATAAAGTAGCCCAACTTTTCATTTTTATTTTAGTTTTTACATCTCAATCGTTCGTGACTTAAAACCGATGACATCTGAATATTTTTCAAGCAGTTACTACATATTTATGAAGTACAGTTAATCTGTGAAAAGGAGAGAGAGGAGGAACATCATAAAACTTTAGAGTTGGGTGTGTTTCTGGCTCACGCACAGTGGAAGAAATAAGACCTAGTCAGCTTACATTACTTGCTCAGCATCAAATATTAACCTGGATGATAAAAAGCAAATAATACATAAAAATAACACAGCGAGAGGTACTGTGACAAAGAACCTAGGGTAACTACAGTAGGAAGAGCTCATTTGGGCTCAGGGTTTCTAAAGTTTAATATAATGGTAGCTTGGCTCTATTGTTATTATGCCCAGAGATCAAAGCTGCTCATCATATGACAGGTAGGAAGCACTGAGTAAGTGAGGTTATAGCCAGGGATGAGATGTGCCCTTCAAGTAAACACTCTTAATGATCATCTTGTTCTAATGAGGCTCCATTTCCTACAGGTTCTTCCATGTATTCCACTCATCAGACTAACTCACTGATGAAATTAGAACTTTCATTATCCAATGACTTCCCCAAAATTCTACCTCCAAACATTGCTTCATTGGGTTCTAAGTCTTCAATACATGAATCTTTGGCAGACATTTCCAACCCACATCATAAAAATGGACTCTCTACATGGACAGAAATGGTGTTCCTCTAGGTCACAAGATATCCTGCAGTATCCAGTCACAGAAAGGTGCAACATCTGTAGTGAGATCAGAAGCAGTGAGTATAGAGGGAGCTTGGGAGACTGGGAGTTGACTGCTGGACAGATGGGAGAGGATCAGCTATTGTTGGCACTTCCCTGGTTCACAAAGGTATGGGGTAGATAGTGCAAGTGTAGTAGAATACCCCCACAGAGAGTGGAAGTACCCTGGAAATTAATTCTTCTCTCCTTAGAATGAGCTTTTGAAGTCTAGTTGCTCCATCCTGGACCTTACGTCCCATCTTCCTTGTAGCATCCTCATCTCTTCCTATCTTCTCAGTCTTAGACATCTGCTTGAAACCAGAGTAAGAAATCTTTAACTTAATTGATTCTCACAAAAAATCTATTTATTCTGCCCATGATGCCTCCCCCATTTGCATCCTCTGGGGCAGGAATTTGCCTCTTCCTTAGATCCCTGTCATTTTTGCCATGGCCTATTTCCTGGGAGGAAATGACTGCAGAAACAGAAGGTGTCTGTGATGGATGGGAAGGAAATCCTCAGAACACAAACACATTTTAGTGCATATTGGAGCAATATTATCCTGCCCTCATCAGTACTGGTGTTAATATCAAGAGCATCATAGCTGTCTACAACATTCCCACCACAATCAAGCCAGAACAGTTATTGAAAGTGTCTTAGAAAAGTGCCAGGATGTAGTATAAGCTCCTGGTTCCTGGTAAGAGGAATGTTCAATAATGGATAGCACAACCCCCCAGTGAAAAAATTATTCTGTTAATAATATTCATACTAGATCTGAGAAACTCTAGACTAACATGAGACACTGATAGATTGAAACGAGTTTGTGTTTTGAATGCATATTGAATTTTCAAATACATTTACAATATCCAAATAATTATCTCATATTTTTTTCATTAATCTCTTTATTAAATGGATCCTAACCATAGATTCTCAAATGTTAAAATTATTCTCTCATTCCTAGAATAAATTCTACTTACTCACAGCATGATACCATTTATATGAAAATTTTAAGCATGCAAACCAATATTGAATATTATTTTGGATATTTAGAAGTATAATATAAGTATTAAGAAACAAGCAGTAAGAAAGATATGTGCACACTAATTTCAGAAGAATGGAAGAGCTGAAGTCAATCAGGAGGCCTCTGTAACAGCATCTTACCCCATTTTATTTCTCCAAAAAAAAATGTAGAGTCACAAGTGTAAACATTTTTTTAATCCAGGAGACAGGAGAGTACACAGGGTTAGAGATTTGAAATTGCTCATATTCAGAAAGAGAAATAGAAAACACAAATAAGGATAAAATTGTATAAATGGCTAAATATTAAATGGAAATTAATTCCCAAGCCTAAGATTAAAAGTTAAGTACAAATCTCCTCAGAGCCAAGATATTGACACACAGGTACTGGATTTGAAGGCTCTTTCTCTATTAAGTACTATTTTAAAACATCCCAACAGTTCTGGGGAAAGGAAGTAAATTCTGTTCAGTGTCCAGGGAACGGGCAAGGAAGGATACTACAAATGCACCCTCTCCCTAGTAGATCTGACGTGACATGATAATGAGAGATGAGATGTGTATTCTTTTGTCAGAGCTTTCCATGGGAAGGGAAGATTTTTTTACTATTTCTCCACCAGGACAGACCTCTAGCATGGGTGAGATGGATGTCACTAGACCGAACCACAAAGTTAGAAAGCCGTGCTACTTCAACCACTGGAGACCTTGCAGATTGAAGTTGGAGACACACAAGCTCATGGCATGTGTGGCCCCCTTCTCAGTAGTTGGCAGGGACTCACCCATCTTCTGAGTAAATACACATCCAAGATGGCTGGCTGGCTCTGTGATCTCTGTGCTGTACACAAAGGTACTGAGGCTCAGGGGGAGAGTACATGTCTTGGAACATGTCTGTTTCATACTTCTTCATCCCTAGCTGAGTATTCATGAACTGATGTCTCTCTTCTTCCCTCCCTCCTTCCCTTCCTCCTACCCTCCCTCCCTCCTCCCTCTCTCTTTCTCTCTCTTTATGCACTAATCCTCATAAATCCTTGGTGTTCTCCCTCTTCCCATTTCTCTTGGACTCTGAGATGGAGATTATCATGCAGGACTTTGGCTTAAGGCTCACTGTTAAAACAAATGTTAGTCAACTGGACAGAAGAGGAGTTTTGAACTGGGGAAGTGACCTAAAGAAAAGTTTTTGGGACACTTCTTGGTTAATGATTAATGTAGGAGGACCCAGTCCACTGTGGGTGGTGCCATCTCTGGCTGGGCAGTCCTGAGGTGTAGAAGAAAGTAAATTGAGCAAGGCAGGAGGAACAAGTCAGTAAGTAATGTTCCTCTGTGGCCTTTGCTTCAGTTCCTGCCTCCAGGGCCCTACCCTGTCTTCACTTCATTATGGAATATAAACTGTAAGCTGAAATAAACCCTTTCTTCCCCAGATTGCTTACAATAGAAACCTAACTAGGATAGAATCCAACACCCTCTTATGGACTCCATGGGCAATGCACACAGATACATACATAACTAAAAAATAAAATAATCCCTTTGTAAAAGATCAGAACATGCTCATTTGTATGTAGGGTTTAACGTATGACTGTAGTTCAGACTGTTGCTTCCAAACCATTATTGGGAATGCAGGTCATATTGTCATTGCTAAAATATAGTTTACAGAACATCTCTGTAAGTTCTGAGATCTGTAGGTTTGACTCAGGCCCCAAGAATTATAATACAAAGTGGTTGGAACTGGAGGCAATAGAGCAAACAGAGAGATTGAACATTTGCAAATTCCTGGATTACTACAGCTTTTTTTGTATAAATGAAAGTACAAGTCATGGTGAAAATCTCAATGAATGTGCAACTGTATCAAACTATGCCCAGTGGGATATGTTTAGACAGAAAAGGCTCTACAGTGAGATTATGCAAGAAAATGTGTTAACTAATCTGATGGCTGTGGCTTTTAGCTCATTCCTGACACAGATGAATGTTGATTTTAATTTCCTGTGTTCAGATGAGGCCCTAGCAGGCATAAACAGCAACCCTGCCCTTCCATGCCAGCTCTTTCTTAATTAAACTCCAAACCAATAGAAACAATTAGTCCTCAATCCTATAAATGTAAGGCACTTCATGGTGTTGTTCCAAAATTAATTTTTAGAATCACAACTGTTTCTTCAGGGAGAATGTAGTTAAGTTTTTAAAGAAAAATGGAAAGATATAAGGAGGAAAATGGCCTACAAAACTCTCCTTGTATTTACAGCAAAAAAAATGTCTCTGCTTAAAGACCTGGTTAAAGCATTGGCTCCTCTGATGCCCAATTAGATCATAAAGCTGGCCCAGTCCCTATTTCATCAGCATGCAGCTGCGTCTCCTCAGGGACCTGTGTTTTCTTAGTCATGCAATGCTCAACAGCTGGACTGAAAATGCTGCCACATTATTTCTGCACGCAACAAACTGGTGCTTTCAAGTTCTCCCAGGATTTTAACTCTCCTGCCTGAGCAGACTGACACAACAACAGATGGTCCACGTTGGATCGCTGCAGCTACCTTGAATATTAAGGATTAAGCTCCTTGGAATAGTGACTAGTACATTAGGTTTTGTTGATGAATGTTTGGAAGACTCTGTGACTCTGGGCTCTGGAGCAGGTCTCTACAGTTCTTCGGGGAACACGATGCTTGGCACATAGCAGTGCTCAGTTGGTGCCAGGGGATAAGATGAAATCATTGGACGCATTCACATGAGTACTTCCCCAGTTCTTGGTTTGGCAGGCATCCATTTCTCCTGGACACAGACTCCGAGATGGAAATTAGCATGCAGGACTTTGAATGAGAGTGGCTGTTGAAGTCAGTACTTGTAGGGAGGGCAGAAAAAAAAGTTTTGAACTGAAGAAGTGGTAGGATTGTGATGTAGTCCTACAGGCCATCGGGTATATATCAATTCTCAGAGAACCAATAGATTTAACTCTGTACACACAGCAAGGGTAAGTGTGCAGATCCTTACCCTTTGGCTGTGGCTAGATAGCTCTATTCTGGGATCACGTATTGGAAACTTCAGTATACCCTCCCAACCCAGGTTGTTTCTACTTGAGGTGAAAAAAAACTGGAGTATTCTACTTGCTGTTTTTATTAAAAACATTACATCGGATGTAAAGAGTCCAGCATGCCTGCATGGGCAATTCTACAGTAGGGTCAAGAGATGAGAACTTTGCTATAGTGATCTGGAAGGAGGTATGGATAGAACCCATGCTCTGTTCTGGTTGTGGGCAGCCACCTGGTCCTGGTGCAGATGTCAGTATATAATGGAATGGTTATATAACCCCAACATGCTTATGTTGAGATACTGATCCTCAGGGTGATTCTATTAGGACATGGGATAGTCTTTTGGATATCATTAGGTGATGCTGTTGGAGCACATATGAATTGGCTTGGTGCCTTTTTAAAATCATAGCTCTCTCTCTGCTACAGGAAAATGCATGAAACTAGCCAACTATAAGTCAGTGTTCTTTCATTATGAGTCATTCATGCTCTGTGCTTGGCCACACACTTTACCTTTTATTTAAAAGCCATTTGAAATATTAATGTTTGGTGGAGAGATGAGAACATGTTTCTTGCTTGGAAAAGTACAAGAAGAAAGTTTTTTTCTTCAGAAGATGTTCGTCCCATACTAGGTGTGTTGGGAAATAGATGGTTTGTAAGCTGAAGATGAGTTGTCAGTTGCATGGGCCCAGGAGTAAAGATTGAACCATATGAGAAATGGGCAAAATCCAACTCACAGAATCCAGAGTTGTGTAGCAAGCAAACTCCAGCTGTGCCTGCACCTTTTGTCTATTTCATTAGGATTCTCTGTGCCTCACAGAAGGGGTGAAAAGCAGAAGCAGATGGTATACCTGATCCAAGAGATGGAATGAAGGAAGCTCTAGACTGGGGAAGTTCAGGAAAAGAGAACTTGTATATTAGGAGGGGGTCTGGGAAGAGCAATGGAAAGACCACAAGCTCATAGGAAAAGAGCTCAGCCAGGGTGTCATTGTCATCTGGGGACCTGGAACAAATTCACAGACACAGGATCATGTCTAGATAAATCTGCTCACGTATCTGAGATCAGACAGCCTTTCTCATGTGCACAATGAGACTGAAAGATGACTTTTTCCGTAATCTGGAATATCTAAGGGAGATGGAAGCTCATGGGCTGGATTCATGTACCATGGTGACCACATTTTCCCCGGTACTTACGTACATAGATGACTTGCAATTACTGCTTATTACACGCTTTTTTTCTTAATGTTCATAGGAAGTTTTGGGGGACCCCACATGCACATGTTTACTCTATGGTCATGCTTTAGTGTCCAGCTCTCTGGTCCACAACATCCCCTCTGGTTTGGCCCCATCATCTTCCCATGACTTCTTTCACCAGGATGATAAAATTATCCCAGCTTATTCCTTTCCTAGGCTCGTTCTAAACATTGTAAATAATCCTGAGCTACATTTGGCTGTTTCCTGCCTATCCAGGTCCCTCCATAGCTTGTCTTTATTTTTTGAATCCCATCTTGTTTTTACTTTTTAAATTCCTTTGTGACTTGTGTTTGTGATCTATCATGTAGTCTCTGCCACTATCATTTCGCTCTCACATACATATATCATGTATTTTCTGACATGATTTTGCATGACTTATATGCTCCTCTATAGATGACAAAGACGAGGTTCCAATTAATTTGAAACCTGGAAAAAGGCACAGGCTAATCTAAATGATTACTGGCTGGCTGGAGAGAAAGAAAAAAGAAGGAATTGTGATAGTTAGTGCTGACTGTTCATTTAAAAGGATCTGGAATTACTAAGAGATGAGCTTCTTATGACCTTATGAGGTATTGTTCATGTTAGTTTCTACGAATACTTATGAGGGGTTCTCTGTCTTTAAAGATATTCTGAGATTCAGTTTTGATTTGTATTGATGTTTATGTATATGTTGGGGTGTACACTTATATGTTAGTTTCCACTAGGCCAGAGGAGGGAGTCAGATCCCCTGGATCTGAAGTTACAGGCAGTTGTGAGCAACCCAATATAGGTGCTGGGAACTAAACTCTGGTCCACTTCAAGAGCAGCAACTGATCATAACCACAGAGCTTTCTCTTCAGCATCTATGAGGAGATATCTTTATCAGGTTCATTGAAGTGGCAAGACCTACCCAATAGAAAGAAAGCAACACTTCCTTGGTTTGGATCCTGAACAGTATAAAAAGGAGAACACTGGCAGAGTAATGTCATTTGTTGGCTTTCTCACTATGGATACAGTAAGAGAAGCTACCTCAGGCTCCTGCAGCCTTGACTCCTCCCAGACCCACCCACATGACAGACTGTATCCTGTATGAGCCAGAATTAACTCTTTCTCCTTTAAGTTGCTTTTGTCATATATTTTGTTAAAGCACCATACAAGTTACTAGTCCAAGAACAAATGAATGTGGACACAAGAGAAGAGCATCTCTCACCTTGGGCTATTTCCTTTTGTTCTTTATCTCCAAAATATTGACTGGATATTGAGTCCTTTCACTCACCTCCTGCTTGTTTCTTCCCATGATACCTTCTCCAAGGTACCTACCTGTGATTTCTTTGGCTTTGCATTTTAAATTTTGTATTTCTATGTCCCTACAGTCTGACAGGTGAGCTTTCTCAGTTTTCCAAGGTTGAACTTTGTACCTCATGGGTGTTCATTCTTCATTCATATTTGAATGAGTGAGTGAATGAACAAATGCAATAAAACAGAATGCAAATGGTTTATTGCATTGGTAAGTACATCAAAAACCGGAAAGCAGACTAGGACTATGGCTAAGTTGGAAAAGTGTTTTAGCATGCAATGCTAAGACTTGAGTTTGGATCCAAAATAAAAGTTGGGCACAGTAGTGAGTGTCTATAGTACCACCCCCCCCACATAGTGATATAGGAGGTTCTCATACATAGACAGGAGAGTCTACGGATGTTCACAGGCCAGTTAGTCTGCTATATCCAGCAGCAGACAAAAGAAGACTTTGTCTTGAACAAAGTGAGAGGTGAGAACTGATGCCTGCCCCTGTCCTCTGTTCTTCTCTACAGATTCACTGTAGTATATGCATTCACACAGATACACACACACACACACACACACACACACACACACACGCGCACACACACACACACACACACACACACGGACACACACGCCCACATACTTATAAAATAAGTGGTAGTTCCCATTTGCTGGTAGAATAAGGTTATGTGTGTGTGTGTGTGTGTGTGTGTGTGTGTGTGTGAGTGTGAACTCAATGCATATCCATTTAGACACCGAGACCACTCTTTTCCCATCCCAATACATTTGTTTATACTGATGGGGCAGATGGGTTTAGTGTTCTCAGTGACCCGACCTGCACACTGCCTCTCGCTGCCCTTCGTGTAGCTGTATCTCTTTATCTCTGTCCATGTTACAGCTTAGTTCCCAGCGTGTCTGCTCTGTCATTTCATGTGTAATTAATGTTGCCTATGAGGAATTTCTTTGACAGGTTGTCTAGTCGGTGGATTTTCTAGTCAGTGGAGAGAGCTAATTACCACATGCCTACACTCAGGGATTCCCTATGAGTCTTCAGTCATGATATTGTGTAGGAATGGCTGGCTTGGAGCAGATTTCTAGGGTTGTGGAATTTTTGAAATTATACTAGTTGCTATCTCCAATGGGTTTCAAATGCAGCAATTGAAACTGGGCTCTGAAATAGAGGGACTGTGGCTGAGGTTTGCTGTTTCCATTCTGCCGTAGACAGAAAATCTGCAGTGCAGACAAATGGCTCATCTAGGAATCTTTCTTAGGCAACCTTCAGCCCATTTATTCCCTTCACTCTTATTAGTAAGAGAAAGGAAATTGGCTCATGGACAATTCTGAGATGGTAATCCACCTTTTGAAACACTACATTTTTCTGTGTTTCAGTAATTCAAGCTCTCAGACTCAAATTGGGGATATAAACTAGTAAGAGCATTGGTGTGATAATGTGCTTGTTCCTGGGCAGGCATGAGAAGCTTGTCCTGGGACTCCTCAAATACCCAAGTCCTGAGACGCTCCACTCCCTTCTGTACAATACCATAGTATCTATATATAACCTGGATGCATCTACCTATATAACCGTGGGTTACCTCTAGATAACCCATAATGTCTAGTCCAATGTTGGATGTATGAAAATAGTTGTTATGTTGCACAGTCTAGAAAATAATAAAAGAGAATCAAACCTGTATATACATTTAGTGCAGGTACAGTTTCTGAAAATATATATGTGTATGCTTGTGCGATCTACTGAGGGGCCACCATGGGTACCCTTCTGTTGCTGTGATAAAAAAAAAATACCAGAAGTTAACTTACAGAAGGAAGAGGTTTGTTGTTGTTGCTTTTGTTTTGTTTTGTTTAGGTTTATGGCTCTGAAGAGATAAGAGTTCATCATGGTAGAAGACATGGAAGCAAGCATGGACTTTGAGTCAAAAATCTCAGAGCTCGCACACTGAAATGCAAGAACAAAGCTGAGTCCACAGAAAGTGGGGCAAAACTATAAACACTCAAAGCCTGCCTCCCATGACATACTTTCTCCACCAAGGCTATACCTCCTAAACCTCCCCAAGTAGTATCGCCAACTGGGGACCAAGTGTTAAAATATCTAAGCCTATGGGGGGCATTTTTTATTCAACCCTCCATATTACAGAGGAGCAAGTGTATTTTCTAACTATTTCTCTGTACTATGAGTGGCAAGAAGCACAGCTGTGCATGTTAGATTATCTTATTCTTCCCATTGTACTCAAAGAAAACAGAGTACAAGCAAATGACTTACTTTCTCACTAGTTGTAAGAGCTACATCTAGAAACGCAGGTCTCTTAGGCTCCAAACCTTATGCAGGAGCAATTTGGCATCTCTTCTGTGGTGTGAGCCTGTCTTGTGGAACTTCTCCTTGGCATGAGTTGAAGTATCAAAGAGTCCACAGAAAAACAGAATTTTCTTGGCTTTTCAAGAAACCACCTGGTGAAACTAATGTGCTTTCTTTAAATGTTAAATTTGTACTGAATGTAATTTTAGGGAGATTTTAATTCATCTCATTTCCCAAGAATTGCATTAAGTATCTCCTAGAACAGTGAAGCATGTCTTATTCAGGTGGAAACAAGTGCATATACAAACCTAGGGTTCAGATTGTATCATCTAACGTAGTTCTTAGCCATTGTGCTGAAGTCCCCTTAATCTGTCCATAGCAAGTAGCTGCTGTTCTGATTGCAAGTGCACCCATGGGTAAAAATTACATGACTTCCATCACTAACCTGTTCCAGTCCATTGCCAGGACTAATTTCTATGCTCAGAAAGATCAACAGTCTCCCCTTATATGCAGACATCATTGCGTTCATCATAGCACATATTTGCATTTGTAGAATTTTTTTCTTTGCCAATTACATTCATAGTTCTCATTTGAACTTCCTAGTCAAACAAGGCACTCATTTATTTCCTCATTTATTTAGCAGATATTTATTGGCATCTATATTTGCATTAATTTGTAGTTTCCATGAGCTGGAGCTGGTAGAGTGCTTGCCTAACATGAATGAAAGCCTTTTTTTTTTCCCCCAGGACCTCATAAAGTGGCTGTAGTAATACATACCTGTAATTCCAGCACTCCAGAGGTGAAGGCAGATGGATCAAAAATTCAAAGTCTTCCTCAACTGTATAGTCAGTTTGAAGTCAGTTTGGGATATTTGAGACACTGTCTCTCACACACACACACACACACACACACACACACCAAAATAAAGACAAAATATCACTTCTCCTTTGTTCATGAATAATTTAAGTAGACAATGCCAAATTTGGGCTTTAAAAAAAATCTGCGGGTGATCTTTCATTTGAAGGGCTAGTTGTATTCTCAGTTCCCTTAAGCCATAGGTTGGAACAAGGAGAATGGGTTACAGGAACAGCCTGGGTATAAATGCATGTCCATGACAGTTTATGTGGTTATTAATCAACAGATAATGCCTCTCCTTTTAGAACATGATGTATGTTTCACTTTCTTTATAGAAACTCATTAGAACAACAAACAGAACCTCATGAACATGACCATTGCTGGGCTCCTTGGCACTACAGTTTTTCACACTTCTGTGATCCCTGTGGCTCCAGATCTCTGCTTTTCTCTGTCACAAAGCACCATACCCTCTTACTAGCACTACAGCTCTCAGTTTGAATGTTGGCATATCTTCATACCCCCTTACCAGAACCTCTGCTGAAGGCTTGCTTAGTGCTAAGTACTCCCTCTCCATTTTAATAATCACCACCTTCCACTGCATATGTATATATGTGAATGTTTAATATTTATATCTCCAACTGGACTGGACACACAGGAGTAGATACAATTTTGCTTTTAAATGTGAACTTAGCTCTTGTAAATGTTACCACCTTATGTCTAACTCAAGTAGGCGAGGTACTTCAGTTATGGATATTAGTGATGAATTAGAATAAGACTCAACACTGTTGGAACTTTGGAATTCCTGAGTGAATAAATACATTGTGCATAAAATGTCTACTGGTCTAGTAACAAATTGTTATATATTTTGTGGTTTAAGAAATATCCATTTATTATCTCTCTGTTGCTTGGGTCACTGAAATTCAGTTTTTCTTTTAGTTGTTCATTCATTAATTCATTTGTTTATGTATTTACGTTCATGGAGCTAGGAATCTAACCTAGAGCTACATGCTTGCTCGCCAAGAGATCTAGCTCTGCGCTACACCCCAAGCCTAGTCAATTTGACCAGAGTCTGCTTTTAACTTCTTCCATTCAAATCCTTAGTTCACAACCTCAGATTCTTCTTATACAAATAAATGCTTTGCATTTGCCTTCTGACTCAGCTTTTTTGTCCTTTTTCCATCTTTCCTGTCATCACTGGTGTATCCTGGGGATTAGGATGTCACCTGTCTAATTTAAGTCCTAAATACCTGTCAGTTTGTACATCCTTACCTTGCTGAAGAGGGGCAAAATGGCCTCTGTGTGGAGCTGCTCTCCCACTTCTGCAGGCACTATGGAATTTGGTAGATGGGCTCCTTTGAAAGGGAGCTAATGAAATTGGGGACTGTGTGGCCTCAATCCATTTAAAATAATGGTCCTCTCACTCCATTACTTTGGAGTGGTAGCAGTTTGCATTAGCGTGCAGTCCCCTGAGGAGCAGGCATACTGATTGAATGGGGCCCTCAGAATGGACAGAGGAGGGAAGTGAGTCTCCTAGGGTGGGACTGCCAGCCTCAATGGATGCCTGCCTGGGCTTTCAGCTTGCCTCACAACTGCCTGTCAGTGGTTGTGCTCAATTGCAGGAATAGCTAATCTTGTGTGTTTGCACAAGGCCATCAAATTTCTCTGATAGGAATCTTTACTGTGGACTACTGTGTCTCTTGTCATTGTCAGACATGTGATGTTCTTCCCATTGTCTTAACGCAGACACCTACAGAGGATTAAACATCCAGGTCAATATTTTAGGGAAAAAAGTAGATTTTTTCATCTGTCCTCTTGATTTTGTTAATACCACCTATATACTACTTAATTCTCCCTTGATCAGTGGCTGTATCTTACCGTCAAAAATGAAAATTAGTGATTGTATCTAGGCCAGGTTCCTGCCATGTTGATCTATCCTGGGAATAGTGTACACATTTAAAATATACGCTTTCTAGCCAGTATGTTAAATATTTGGAGATTCTTGTCTAAAATATGCTCAATTAACAAATTGTTTGTTAATTGGTACTGTTTTGAGTGAAGCCTTACTGTAGAGCGTGAGCTGTCCTTGAATGTAGCAACCACCTGCCTCAGGCTTCTAAGTAGTAAGATACCATGCACAGACTACCCAGCATTCCCTAAACTGCTTTTTCCAAAGACCACATTTTCAAAGCCTTTGTGATAACAGATTGCCATGTGTGCAACTGACGTTCTGGGGAGCACCTGGAATGGGAAGGCTTGGGAAATGTGAGCTGAAGAATGAAAAAAAAAACATTAAAAGAAAACCCTAGATGCTTGAGATGAACATCATATCAAGACCTGCAGGATTAAAGCACAGTGTCGATGCTTGGGAAGAAATATTAAGCAGACAAAAGTGTGCCAACCATGAAGAGCATGGAAAACTGTTGTGAGAGATGAAACATTGATCATAAGTCTAGAGACTAATGGAGGAATCAGATTCAGGCTACCAAATATCATGTAAATCTATATCTTTATCACTATCTTTAGATCTCATCAATATCTCTCTCTATAAAGTAGATACATTACTCAGAGCCTGAATTGATAGAAAAGTCTCTGTGAGCTTTCCCTTTGAGATATCATTCCTTAGTCATCTCCTCAGGGCTTGGACAAAGATCATTCATTGCTAACTTCAGAACTGATCTTTAAAAAGTGCACTCTTGGGCTGGGAGTGTATCTCAGTGGTAGAGTACTTGCCTGGGAAGCACAAAGCCCTGTATTTGGTTCTGAATATCATGCATTCATGTAAGATTACACACACACACTCACATGCACATACACATATACATGCACACACATTCACATGTACAATGCACTTTTGTATTAAATCTAAGTACTAATCTATTAAGTATCTCTGTCTGACACCCTATTGTAGGCACAATGGTGTGGGTGTTTGTATGTATCTCTGTGTCTGTGTTGTACTGCCTAGTTTTTATGTCAACTTCACGTATACAAGGGTCATTATGGAGAATGGGGCCTCAACTGAGAAAAGGCCCCACCAGATTTGCCTGTAGGCAAGCTTGTAGTACATTTTCTTAATTAGTGAGAGATTTGGGAGAGCCTAGCTTACTACGGATGTTGCCACCCTCGCAATGGAGGTCCCAGTTGCTGTAAGGAAACAGGTTTAGCAAGCCATGAGAGCAAAGCCAGTAAGTAGGACTGCTTCATGGCTTCTGCAGCAGCTCCTGAATCCAGGGTCTGCCCTGTTTCCCTCCAGCTGTCACTTGTCACTTCCTTTGATTATGGACTGTGATGTGAAACTTTAAGTGAAATAAACCCTTTCCTCCCCAAATTGCTTTTGGTCATGGTGTTTTATTACAGCCATAGAAACCCAAACTTGGACATGTGTGCAAATACGAGCTATGTTCCTGAGTGAAAAAAACTCTTGATGACAGAAGGCTAGAACCCTGTTTCTCACCAGGTTGTATAAATAACCATGTTAAGGCATGCAATACTTTATTAAGAACATCATGAAGTGAATCTCTAATTCCTCCATTACTGCAGGAGAAAATCATCCTGGGTGACACTTGGGACAATTAGATGAGTCCTTGAGAGGACTTGACACCAATAGCTAACCTCAAATAATTTGAACTTTCATTTGTTAATAAACTTGACTTGACTGTTCCTATCTCAGGTAATGGTATTCAGCAGACTGTTAACCCAGCAGTCAGAACAATTCAGAGTCAATTTGATGTCTTCAATTTTCTCAAACTTCCAAGTACTATAAGAATTTCTGCTTTGTCTTTCTATCTCCAAATACGTCTAACATCCACCCTCTTCCATGTGTCCTGATGCCACAATCCCAGTTGGGTTCCTCATTGTCCTTTGGTTGGTTTATAGAAATAACCTTATAATGGCTTATTATATATCCTACCAATCATAGTCCATCTCCCATTCTGCTGCCAATTCACTCATTGAAATCAGAGACCTGGTTATGTCACTTCCTGGTTTGTCATCTTCCAAAAGCTTCTTTGTACTTGGGGGATAAAGCCCCAAAATCAGTTCATCATGATTTGGCCCCTGTTAATATTTAAATTTCACAGTCTTCCCATCCTCACAGCTGGAGATTCTCTGCACTCCATCTGCTGCCTCTGCTATATTTCTCCCATCAGCCCCTGCTCCACAAGCTCTGCTCTTCTTATTTATAGAAAAACAGACAGCCACTCATCCTTCCAGACACCTTTCTGTGGTTCACATTCACTTTCTCCCACCTGGTGCTCTACTATTTTCTCCTCAACATTCAAATGTGAATTCAAGTCTTATTAGGCTGCTGACAGCACTGGTGACAACTTCTATTAAAGTGTCCAGGTTCCTAGCTCCATGGGCACAATGACTGCAGTGATTGGATGAGCGCTCAGACATGTCCGTCTACTCTTCATCATTTAGATGTAAAACATTTCCCCATGGTAAGACAAAGAGTTGGGTAAACAACTCCCCTTTAAGTTCTATTACTACTGAAGAGTGGAGCGCAAGTTCAAACTGAGATCTTTCAGATGTAGGAGACTTGATTTACTATTGTTTTCAGTGGCTTTCTGGTGTTCGAAAAATCTGAAAATTTACTGGCGAATGGCATTATGGTAAAAGCCTCTCCTATTCATAATGAATTCTGGCTTCTTCCTTTCTACCAGCATCTATGACTGTATCTTATCCATTGATAGAGGTTGCTTTACTTTGTATTAATTTTGTAATACAATTAATATACAGTTATGGTATATAATGTGGTGTTCTGATTGTATGCATTGTAGAATGACTAAATTTTTCTGGAAGACATATGCATTGCCTCAGCAACTTACATGCTTGAAAATGTATGCAGAAGCAGGCTCTACTAGTCTGTTTTAAAGAAAAAGAAGAGGAAGGAAATTTTGTCACCTGGAACCACATGGAAAAAAAAATCTTATTGAATCACATTAAGTGAAATAAGCCAGTCGGACAAAGACATATTCCATGTGGTCTTATTTTAACATACAAAGTCTAGTTTATAGATGCAAAGAGGACTCCAGCCATCACATGCACTTTTCCGGTGTGGAAAAGAATTTTCCTGTTCAGGAATGGTTCCAACCATTTATTTTCCGTTCAGAGAAAGAAGCAAAGAAAGAAACAAGCTTTCATCCAGACAGCTCCAGCTGACCTTCCTCCAGTTACATCCCGTTGAGCAGTACTATGCCCTGGGCTTCTTCCTCGGGGGACCTGAAAAGAGGATTTCTTTCTTGGGCTCAGTTTATAGACTGTGTTAGCAAAGACCAGGAGAGACTAGATGCGGGGGAGTACCTAACAGTCTCTCAGCAATTGTGGTGTATTTAGTTCACTGTGCTTGTTAGTTCTTGTCAACTTGACAGAAACTCATACCTTTCTGCTAAGAGGAAAGGAAATTTCAACTGAGGAATTGCTTCTATGAGATGATAAGCATGTATGTGAGGCATTTTCTTGGTTGGTGATGAATGGGAGAGCGCCCAATCAGTTCTGGGCAGTGCCACCTCTGGGCAGTTAGATCTAGTCTGTATATAGAAGCTAGCTAAGTAAGCCATGGGGAGCAAGCCAGTAAGCTGTTAATGTAAATTCACATATTTGTGTTTGTTTCTCACCTTTTCTCTTAACCTGGCTCTCATCCAAATATTTGAGACTCCTTCTATTATTTTAACATGACCTTACAGCACAATCTTGAACAGTTTAAGTCTGCTCTTAACCTTCTATGCTAGTCTGTCTCTCTCTTTTCCAAAATCCCTAAGTTACTTGCTTTTTAGTGCTTTCTTGGCTCCAGCTGTGCCTTCCTTGTGTATTCTGGACCTCTCCTGTGGCTAAATCCTCTCCTTCTCCTCTTCTAACTCCTCCTCCCATGGAGGGCAGGAAGTCCAGCCCTATTCTCTTCCCTGCTCAGAGACTGGCTGTAAGCTGCTTTATTGACATATCATGGGACAATTGAGGAACAGTGTTTACACAACATTGAGTCAGGAGTCTCTCAGAACAAGTATTGGAGCCAGATATGGGGCTGGGGTCAGAAATCAGCATTGGAATTGCACAATAATCTTACATCTACAGCAAGCAGCATTTCTCCACAGTCTCTGCTTCAGTTCCTGGGCTCTGTTCCTTCCCTGACTTCTTTCAATGGACAATGATCAGGAAGTACCAAGCCAAATAAACCCTTTCCTACCCAAGTTGCTTTTTGTCATGGTACCTGCAACAACCTAAACAGAAAACGAGAACACTAGCCAGGATGATTCCGTTGCCATTGTATTTTATGTCCAACTGTTATTGTCTGACAACAGCAATTGATAATCAGTATAATCGGAATAGAATGAGATCTTGGAAATCAACAAGTTTGGAAGTGGTAATGGAGCCCTGACTATTAACCACACAAGTTAATTAAACTCTCTAGACTTCAGTTTCCTCCTTTCCAAAATGTCAACATTAATAATGAAATCCAGATTAACGTGAGAATGATGTGAAAGAAGACAAATCTTCCCTGAGCCCTGGAAGTAGTCCTGAGATGTTACAGCAACCACGTTGTATTATTTCAACGTATACATGTTGACTTCCACTTGATAGTGAGAATGGAGGACTGTAAGGTGGAGGCAGAAGACTGACCTTCCGTCTGGCGATATCTTAGAAAACTTGGAATAGCTCTGCCTCAGGACCCAGCCATACCACTTCTGGGTATACACCCAAATGCCTCTTCACGGATTCATAAGGAAGTTTCCTCATCTATGTTTATAGCAGCCTTATTTGTAATAGCTAGAAACTAGAAACAACCCAGATGTCCCTCAACCGAAGAATGGGTTAAAAAATTGTGGCATATCTACACAATGGAATATTATTCAGCTATCAGGAACAATAAAATTATGCAATTTGCAGCCAAATGGATGGAACTAGAAAAGCTCATCCTGAGTGAACTAACCCAGACTCAGAAGGACGCATATGGCATCTATTCACTTATAGTAGGATTTTAGCTATATAGTAGAAGGTATCCATACTACAACTAACACAGCAAAGGGAACTTGGACATAGACTTCTTATTTTTAATTTTAATTTTTAATTTATTTTAATATATTAGTTATATTTTTCTACTTTTTAGTCTTTTTTTGATTTGCTGTATTTTCTTTTTTTTTTCCTTTATTTTTTATTTCAAGTTATATCTCAATCGCAGTCCCCTCCCTATTCCCCCTCCAGTCCAACGCTCCCACCCTCAACCCCCCATCCTCTTCCCTTTTTTTTTTTCTTTTAAGTTTAAGGTATATCTTATTTCCCCCTACAGTTTCCCCTTTCAGTCCAACAAATGGCTCTTTCTCTTATAATAATAAATACAATACAGTACAACAGAGGTAATTAGGCCACAGTTATGAGGGTTATATGGCTTAACGTACATTCCCAATGACCAGTCCATATGTATTTGGTACCTGACTTTAACATTCTACTATCTAAACATCTCCATGAGTTTAAAGTTCTATATCTGACTCAACATTCATACTAATTGCAACACAATTTTAAAAGTATCTTCTTAGATGTATAACACTCTCTTGACTCATAAACAACTCAAAATTTAATTATGAG
>CAJQZJ010034321.1:911809-949476 GCA_907164525.1 Lophiomys imhausi
AACAATACCTTTAAGAAGCATTACCCTTAATTTTGTATCAATATACAAAGATCAATACCAATGTGGCCAAATATAATCTTAATTTTGTATCAATATACAAAGATCAATACCGATGTAGCCCAATACAATCTTAATTTTACATCAATATACAAGGGTCAATACCATTGTGGCCAAATATAATCTTAATTTTGTATCAAAATACAAAGATCAATACCGATGTAGCCCTATACAATCTTAATTTTGCATTAATATACAATGATCAATACCAATTTAGCCAAATATAATATTAATTTTGTATCAGTATACAAAGGTATAAGGCCATATTCAATAATCTGTCCTTTTTTCTTGATCTTTCCTATACTATATCTATGTCCCATTTTTCTCAAGTCTGTTCACTCCTATATAGGAGAGAAAGAAGGATACAGAAAAGAAAAAGAGAGAAGTCCCTGGTCCAACCTCCAAAACCCATTTAACAAGACCATTTAACAGCTTGTAGTCTTTTCCCCTAAATAACAAAATTTTCTATTATCTATCAAATAACCAAAGTGGGGGGAACACCCTCCCCACCTTCTGGGGATGGGACGTTGTTCTCTTAAAATGACTTCCTGCTGATTTGGGACATAGTAAACCTGTTTGGGGCCCAAATAAGAATGGAAAAATGGTTAAAAATGTTAATACAATCATTTGATGTTCAGTCCTTTTGTGCTCAGCCATTTAGATGTCCTAAGAAGTTCATAGACAGAAGCTGATCTTCAGAGCTTTACTGAAGTTCTGGCTGGAGCAATCTGTGGAGCTGAACGATCTTAGCGATTTTGAGTTGTTGTGGTTGTAGACTTTTGAGGAAACTGCTATTGAGGAAGTCTGCAAGGCTGGATCATCTGGGCCACTCGTCTTCTTTGGTGTCTGATCTGTTTTCTGCTGAGGTTTCCGTTGTCCAGTTGTCCCTGGATTCCTTGAATGGATGCTTTAAATCTCCCGGAAAGATAAGAACAGAGCCCTGCCCTAATCCTAACTCTGGGACAATTACCTTTTTTTTGGAGTGGGGTGGGGTGTTCAGGTAATATTTTTCCTGGAGCAAATTTGGTTTTTTGACAATATATAAAGTATTACCTTTCAATCCAATTTAAGAGGCAAAGCCGTAGCTGCTAAAGCTGCAATAACTTAAAGTTAAGTGAAAATGATTCTAAGTTGTCAAGTTCTGGTGACAATGTTTAGAATAAAGTTCTAGCCTTTCTATTTATTAAAACTTGTCTCTCAGAAAACTCACAGACACTGTGAAGGGAAAATGAAGAGGTTCACATCTGAGGTAAGATGCTGAGAAACAATTGCCCTGTAAAAGCCCCCTCCACCGCACATAGAACCTTAAAGAGTCAAGAACAGTATGACAGGTTTGTGTTTTTGCTTTCTTTGTTTTGAAATTAAGTTTCATTATGTAGCTGGGGCTGGCTTTGAAAACACTCACGTGCACATGCACATATTTAGGATATGCTATTGGAAAGGAGTATGGGAGTATTTGTGTCAGGGGCTACCTCTGTGTAGGACACAATTGCCTATGTGTTACAAGGACAAGTGTTACCTTGGGCATTGGAGATGCTACAAGGTTTTAATAACATTTAGACCTGCATGGTATAGTAGTTCTAGAAAGCAATGAAGACTTCAGTTTTACCCAAAAACTGAAGTTCATGGAAAAATAAATAAATAACAGGACATAGCCAAATGCAGGATCCTCAAGCTGTCCAATCAGCTGTATGTTCTGCTGTAACACAGAAGGCAGTGTTACCCACAGAGTATGCTTCCAAAAGTGATGGCAAAGTCACCCTTTATTTTTTAAAAGAAGAGATAACTTAGGAAAGGGTCATTTTTTGTTCAGATCAAAGCTTATTTAAAGTTTTGCAGGGGTGTTTTCTGAGAAAATTGGTGACTAATGTTACTATTTCTCCCTTACTGGGTCTTATTAACTTATATTGTAATCAGAAAAGCATGTGAAGTGTCTTTACTGATGGCATTGCCATGTCCTGTCTAGTTACATGGTTATCCAGTGGTGGCACATCTCCCTTCCTGTGTAGATCTGTCTGGTCAGCCTCAAAGTTCAACCTCAAATAAATTCAGAGTTCCATGTAGGAAACACCTTTGTGGTATAAACCAGAGTATATCGCATCCCTTTCTACTCTAGACGGTCTAGTAAGCCCCAAAATTCTACAGAGAGCTTAGCTAACATACTGTTCACACTGTTTATAACTGTTTATGAACCAACAGGACCCTTTAAAGACATGGTGTGCAGAAGATTATATTAAGAAAAAAAAACAATTTAAAAATGTGCAAAGTGCTGGAAGTTATTATTAAACAACATGTGCTACTGTTACTTTAAGAGTATATCCAAGCAATGTTCTTGTCTTATTTACAGCTGTGAGATACCACTTCATAATGTACTTATTAGCTTTTCAGAATGTAGGATAATTCATACACAAATATTCCTATACATATTTTCCTCCTTTTTTTGGATAATTGCATGTTCATGTGTCAAAATTCCAGTCAGCATTTCCTGGTTCTGATATCCCCACACTACTTCCCAGTATGGCTGGCAAGGTTACCTTTTGAGCCAAGGAGTGCACAGAGGTACCACATGGAGTCCTTGAAATGATGACACCAGACAAGAAGCCTGGGATACATGTCCAGATATAGGGCATGGGCTTAAACTAGCAAGCTATTCTGTGAATACAAAGAAACAGAATATTTTAGAGAGGCCTAGAGTTTTGGATGATTCATTCCCATGGATCAATAGGAAAGAGTAGGT
Source organism: Lophiomys imhausi (assembly GCA_907164525.1). Taxonomy (NCBI): domain Eukaryota; kingdom Metazoa; phylum Chordata; class Mammalia; order Rodentia; family Muridae; genus Lophiomys; species Lophiomys imhausi. The sequence goes on from CAJQZJ010034321.1 coordinate 914,604, forward strand.
TCAGAGGAAGATGGATCAGGGAACCTCTCAAGCATGAAGCATCACCTTTTCTCTTCTACAGAGGGTATTGCCTGGGATGTAGTTTTAGATACATCTAAAGAAAAAACTGTGAGAAGGACAACTTTCACAAATAAAACTGAGATAGTTTTTGTGAATTGTCCGCTTTATTAGAGTAAGAACACACTCAGAATGTGAATTAGGCACACCATTTGGTTTATCTATGAAGGCTTTTCCAGAGAGGATTACTATACAGGAAAAGAAACTCCGCCTATGAGAATCATTATTCGGCGAGATAGAGACCCAGATTCAGTAAAGAAATAAAGGAGAAAAAGCCAACTAGGCATGAGTGTTAGCCTTTCTCTCACTCCTAATACACTCAGATGTACGCAGGCCGACTCAGGCTTTTCTCAGAGCCAGAGCTGTGAGCCATACCCACACTCACAACTTCCCCATCATGATGGATCCTATTCCTTCAAACTATGAGCAAAAACAAACCCTACGGTCCTTATGTTGCTTCTTATATGTATTTTGACATAACAACAAGAAGATTAACCAATACAAAGGCCACGTATGGAACCCTATTACATGAACCTAAAATCAAGTGCTCCTGTTGATCTCAACACACACCTAAAGCCTACAGTGTGCCCTCCTGGGTTTCTGTGGCCCCACACCCTGCCTGTCAGTTTCTCTTTTCTTTTCTCTTTCTTTCTATATCTCACTACCTATTGCTTTCTCCTTGAAGGTCTGAGGTTTCTTGTAGAGCCCTAAGGTATGGCTCTGATTTTGAACCAGGTAAGATTGTTTTACATCTTGAAATCAAAATCTTCTTGAGAACTCAAGAAAATAGATTCCCCTTAGCAGGTGGAAAGGAAGGGGACAGTCTCTGACATGGACTCTATTGTCTGTCACACCTTACCCTAGCTGGGGAGGAAGCTCTTAGGTCTCATCTGACTCTTGAGCTGAGAGGGGTTGATTTGTGGGGCCCTCCCTTACCTGCAGAGAAGGAAAGGAGGGAGAAGGGGAAGAGGGTATGAAGGTGGGACCAGGAGGGGGGGGGGGCTGTGATTGAGATGTAACTTGAATTAATAAATAAATGTTGAAGAAAAATACAGATTGCTGTCTCTCACATATTTAGCATGTCTTTTCCAAAATGTCTATGATATGCTGACACCTTTTCTTTCTGATAGTGTCCAGCAGCTTTGGCTGCTGCTGCTTCAGGGACTGTATTTTGAAGCCTACTAGTTGATGCTCAAGAATTTAGTGACTAATGATCCGTGGGTAAACTTTTGGAGTTTGTTGTTTTGAATAAACCCATCATGCCTCATCTCTCTGCCATCATTTAGATGCCATGTATAAATAATAATAACCAAGGATTTTGTCCAGTGAACCACACTGTCCCCAAACTAGACTGGTGTTTCATGTCATGCCCTCTTGTCCTATGTGTCTGGGCTCTGGTGAACTCACCCATATGGCAGGTAGGAAAGGCTGTTATATTCCCCCACATTTTGCATTTAGATCTGAAACAGCTGCTTACACAAATCATTTTAAAGTTAAAACATAACTATCAAAACAAAATGCAGTTGAGTGGGTGGAAAAGTTTCTGTCACTATGTGTTAGCTTAAAAATGGAGACTAATTTGTTTCATGTGGAACTGGCTGAATTTCAAAATTGTGTCAGTGACTCATTAGAATTTTATTTGTAGTTAGAAAAAAAGGGTTATGTTTCATCGATCCATTCAACATGACATCATGTTTTGTTCTCATGTTGTAGCAAAAAGATTTGGGACTGAATGGAATGTTTCTACTCTATCCTCTCAGTTTTGAACTGTTAGAATTTTTCCATTTAAATAATTTTCTTGTTAATTAGCAATCCAATTTCCAAGTACTTATCTTCTGTAAGAGGTGTAACTGGGAATCTAATTTGCTTGATTTGAGTATTATTTTTCTCTCTTACATAAATGCATCGTTTTGTCCAGTTATTGCATTTTAAAGTCAAATATGCTAAGATGAGGAATTCATGATCTTACAGAAACTAGCAAGGGAGTCTCTATTGTTTGAATTAAGGCAACAATTAAATCTAGAAGGGCAGGACTCAGGTGAGCCTGCAACTTCATGGCTGACCCAGAAAGTCCACTAAGGATTAGCATCCTGCAGAAGGGCATTCCACACAACCTGTTGTGGTCTCTAAACATGCACATCTGAGGAGCCTAGACTCACAAGAAAAGACTGGCTTACTCCATGTTGAGACCTACAATCAAGGCAGGTAGATTCTACTCTGGGATCCAAATCTCCTCAAATAATGTGAAATGTGAAAATGAAACAAGTTAAGATGGTTGTTTGGTTGCATTTTGCCCCTCCCCCCCCCAGTTCTGTATGTTGAATTTTTTACCTTCGTTGGCTGGAAACAGGGCTGCATTTGATGACAGGGCCTCCATGGAAGTGTTTCTTAAGGGAGGTGATTGAAGTAAGCACTGATTTGACTCAGTCCATTGTGTCTCAGAAGGAAAAAGTGATTAGGATGCAGACATCCAGAGGGAAGAGCAGCCAAGAGGCTGATCAAGCCTCCCAACACCTTGCTATTGTCCTTAAGGTCTCTGAATCATAAGATTAACTTTCTTTGTTTGAGACACCCAGCCTTATGGTACTTTGTTGTGAGACCTCTAGGAAAATAAAGCCCATGATGATTTGGGAGGTTGGGCTGTGAGGCTAGCAGGCCCTCTGTGACTCTCTTTTCCTTGTCTCCTCCACTTCAGGCCCTGCCTTACCTCCTTGTTTGCTCATGTCTACCTGATTTCCCTCTTCCTGGGCTAAGCTGGCCCTGAATTTGTCAGTTCCCTATGCCTTCCACTGCCCATACTTTCTTGTACTTGCTGGGCACACGCTGTTTTACTGTATGGAATCACCAGGTCCCACTTAGCAAACTACTTTGTTCTCCAAACGGCAAGATTCCGAGTCAAAAGGTCAACAGTGAGGTCTGCTTCTTTTCTGAAACAGATTTTTCTCACATATCCAGGGCTGGCCTCAAACTCATGGTTCTTCTGCGTTTGCTGTCAAGGTGGTGAGATTGCAGGCATGTTCTGCATATCAAAATACTTCCTTGAGCAATTCTGATATAGGAGATCCAGGCAGACAATCTTTGACAAGAATAATGATGGAGGCTAGGGAGAGGGTTGATGTTGTTCAGTAGTTAGGAGCCCTGGCTGCTCTTCCAGAGCTCTATAGTGTGGTTCCCAGCACCTAAGTGGTTGCTCACAATCTTCTATGACTCTAGTTCCAAGGGGTCTGATGCTTTCTGCTGGCCTCCTACAGTATTGCATACATATGATGCACAGACATATATGTAAATAAGACACTCATGGAATAAAATAAAATATCAAATTAAAACATAATAAAATATTCCTTAGAGCAGTGAGCAAAAGGAATAGGTAAATTCTAAAGATTTCCCAGTAGGGAGGGGAGCAGACACTTTCATACCTTTCTGTTCAGTTTCTACTTTTTGCCCATCTGCTCACACTTCCTCTGTGCTTCAAATCATTCTTATTACACTTTATTAACTATTTATTTTAACATGTATTTATTTTGGGTGTAGATGAGGGTGTGCAGACCACAGTATAGGTTTGGAGATCAGAAGACAGCTTGTGGGAGTTGATTCTCTCCTTCTGTTATGTCCCAAGGATCAAACTCACATCTCCAGCCTTGGTGGGCGGTGCCTTCATCCACTGTCATCTCCCTGGTCTGCTTACTGCACTTGAAATTCCATGTTCTCTGCCATGATTGGGAATCTCTGTCAAAGCATGTCTACTAGTCTCATGATGGTGGGAATAGAACTCTCCCTGAGAAATTAGTTTTCTGATTCCCCAATTTGTTACCATGCAGGTTTCCTCTACTTCAAATGCCTTTCCACTTGGCCAAATTCTACTTAAACTACCACGTAACTTTCAAATGTCATTTCCTTTGTGAAATTTCTTTCTACCTATCCAGTTTCTTGTGGTTCTGTATTATTTCCTCCACAGAAGGTCCTATTATTTTTTGCTTGTTGGAATGGCTCTCGATTTTTTTTTTTTTTTTAGAAATGATCTACCTTTGTAGCTCTATTGTCCTTGAACTAGAAATCCTCCAGCCTCAGTGTCCTAAGTGTTGGTCTTTTAATTGTGTGCCACCCGAGCCAGTTAGTGATACGTTATCATTAATTGTTTCGTCTCTGTCTGTCCTAACATATCGTTTAAGCTACATAAAAGTCTCCTTTAAAGTAGTTTCTCATTGTAATCTCAGCACTCAAGAGTGGCCTTAGCATGTGCTGTAGGCCAGAAAGGTATTTATTCATTAAACAAGGAAATGTATTTATGTTCACACAACCTACGAATCTTAACAAGGATCCAGTCTAGAGTTCCTCATATCACTCAGAGAAAGTATAATCCTTTCTCTCTCCCATGCTCCTCATCTTTCGACATCCTTAATATTAATTCTCACTATTTTGAAATGACTTTTCTCAGGGATGATTGACATGGAATAGGGCTGGTAGAAGGAATTAGAAATAGTCCATTAGCCCATGGAAATGAAAATTAAAAGTTACCCTCTTTGTTGGTTGACCCATTTGGTACATTGCCAAGATGTTTGACAAGATAAATGGCCTCTTGACTTCAGTCAAGCCACATTACAAGCTAGGAGATTGACAGAGATGAGGTCTGAGCAGGCTTCAAACTGAAATCGATCCTTTTTAATATCTAAATTTTGGTTTGAGGTGTAAGGATAAGTTGGCAGATTGTTTGTTTGTTTGTTTTTTCATGGGGGAATTATTTGCAAAATAGTGGTTCTCAGGGACCCTGGAGATTTTCCAATAAAGTATTGTTATAAGACAAACAAGCCTTCTCCATATGACCCACATGCCCCTTCCTTGATTTACATGTTATAGATGTTTTGATATGCCTCAAGTGGAAGATCAGAGCATTTGGGCTCCACTAGAAACTGTATTAGGAATAAAGGTAGATACATAGATTCTATTTTAACTTGAAAACAAGTTGCTTATCTTATAGCTTGTTATTAGGATCTCTAAGAAGTCCATCCATGTTTTTCATGCTTAAATGGATTAAGAAGAGGGGTGGGGGGATATAAGCAGTTTTGTAGAATTAGTGTCTTCAAGGAATAAATACATGAAAAACATCTTAATTACTTATGTGAGTCCTTACTTCAGGGTAATATGCTAGTTGTTATTCATAGCTCAAAGCAAAGCACATTAAAAATATACAAATATATGTACTTCCCAAACATAATATTTATACTTGGGGATTAACTAGTCCTTAAAATGTGCCCAGAATTTGTCACTTGTTCTTTTCTGTAACAGGACCATTGCTGCTACCACGATGAGCATCCCTAACATTGCTTATCCTGCTGCTGTCTCTGTTGTAATGGGAGTGTTGACCCTTCTACTTGAGAAGACAACAGAATTCCTTGTAACTTCCAAAGCACTTCTCACATATGGCCTCACTGAATTCTTGCAACAACCCACGAGCTAAGTCTGGTGATTGTCTGGCTCCATCACAGACTAGCCAACCTGTAGGACAAGCCCAGGGACTCACCACAGGGCTCCCAGATTGTTAGAGGCAATCCACAGTCATGTTGAAGTAGTCTTACTCTAAAGCCCAGGCAGCAGCTTTTTTACTCTTCTGCATCTTGAATAGGAAATCAACAACAACATTTTGGCATAGAAACTGTAGTGATCTTCTTTTGTATTGTCCTGTTGTGCTACCTTTTAAAAGAGTTTGAACATTCATATATAATGGAAATGTTCTGGCTGTGAGGTGAATGAATGTAACTCATAGCATACACTTTTGTATCAATGGCTATGGCCAGGTTCAAATAATCTCTGTTCCTAAGATTGTGTCTACTCTTATCTGTGGTTCTGAGAGCATGGGTATCTCAGTAGGTTAAGTGCCTTGCAAGCATTGGGGACCTGAGTTTAATCTTTAGACCCCATGCAAAAAAAGGATGTGTTCATAATGTAACCCTGGGGAAATGGAGGAGGCAGGAAGGCCTCTTGAGCTTGCTGGTCAGCCAGCCTAGTCCATTTGCTTAGTTCCAGACCAGTGATAAATCCTGTCTCAGAAACGAAACCAGGTGCATGGTGGCAGGAGGCTTCCACTAGCTTCTACATGCATAGACATGTGCATGTACACCTCCTCAAATGTGTGCACATTTGAACATGTACACACTTACAAAATTACCTTTCTCGCCTGTTTTGAAGGGGAAGCTCAGCAGGTAGAGGAACTACAACTTGGATAGTTGGTATTTCATCACATGGCAAGCATCAGCCCGCAGGAAAGACCACCAAGTCTAGAGCAGTCAAGAGAGAATGGAGCCTTAGGGGATAAATCTTTTTAAAGGCTTCAAGATCAATTCGTAGAGTAAGAGATTCTAAGGTGAATAAGGGGAATGACTGCAGACTAGCTTCTCAGGAAACAACTGACATGGAAGGCATCTAATGCAGCAAAAATGGATACCCTCCAATCCCTTGTCTGGGCACTGAGCTTGGCCACCTCCTCTCCATACTGACCCTAATGGACTTCTGATTGATCTGGCTCCCCAACCTGCAGTATGACATCTTTGGCCTAGTCGGTCTCACTGAGGGTGTTCTAACAAAATGAAAATCTCAAGAAATGAAACCAAATCATATGGGAATGAAAATTAGGGAGTTTTCAAAGCTTATGTTAAGGGACCTTCAGTGAAGGCCAGAGGGTGTTTTAAGCATGGAGAGAATGTCCAGGTCACTGATTCTTTCTGCCTCACAGTTCCATATGCATCATTAGGTAGTGTGGAGGGACAGGATGTCACAGTCATTCCTGAAACTCATTGGCTTCAAGCCAACATGGGCCTCTATTTGAATTCTCACTTCTCCATTTCTTGACAAATGGCATAGCTACTATCACAATGTTTTACTCATCTTTGTTACCCAAGTAAGAATGGTCTGAGCTTCAGTTGACTGTCGCAAAGAACACATTAGAGAAGGAGGGCTTCATTAGCAAAGTCTGCTAGGGAGTAAATTATCAGTGTGGGTGACTGTGGTTGGTGTCGTGATCTGGTGGGGACGGTGCTGGGAGGAAAGAGCTCTATTGATTATGGAGGAGACCCAAATCTATCCAGTGAGAAATAGCATGTCACCATATCTTCTAAAGAAAGTCACTGACAGTGGTTGTGAGTATTTTGGTATTTTCTTTCTTGAAACTGATTACTTTTAATTCTGTATCACAGTCAAAATGATATATCCTTTCAATTCTTGTCTTATTTAATAGGGACCTGAAGCCTACTTTTTCTTTATTTTCCTCTTCAAGCAGGGTGCATAGTTACAGCATTGCCCCAAGCACAAATGTCTTGGCTGGTGGACTTAAATCTTTCTTCCTCCCAGGAAATGAAATTTCACCACTTTTCTGAGCTATACCATACATCTAATTGTTTGCCATTGCTGAGAGCCAGGGAAATTTGGTTTACACCAGACAGGAGAAATCCCTCTCTCTAACAGGCACCACCCATGATATAATATATAGTCATATTCTCGGATGTTTATCCTTCAATTTGTTCTGTGTTGCCTGGCTTGGAAGTAGGAGGATAAGGAAAGGGATTCTGTTCTACTCTCAGTTTTAAAATGGAAATCTACTCACTGCCCGAGAGTTTATTGAGTGTTGCCCTAGTGGCAGGTCCTATAGTTGTTTAGTGCAGTTGTCAGAAACTCATGTGTTCACGAATACCCTCTGCAGAGTTTGAGATTTCATATATATATATATATATATATATATATATATATATATATATATATATATATGATATATTACCTTTCTCACTATATTGTCTTTCTCGCCTGTTTTGAAGGGGAAGCTCAGCAGGTAGGGGAACTACAACTTGGATAGTTGGTATTTCATCACATGGCAAGAATCAGCCTGCAGGAAAGACTGCCAAGTGCAGAGCGGTATATATATACATATTTGTGCTTGGGATTGAGCCTAGGGCATCATGCATGCTGGGTTAATGCTCTACCAGTAAACTACACCCCATTCCCAGCCCCTTGTACCCAGCCACTTTTACAAGCCTGACACTTTGCAGGTGCTTGTTGGTCCATTATTGAAGTAATGATGTTGTCAGTCATTGCTTCTATTCCAGGAGTCTTCTTTAGGAAACCCACAGACTCCACTTTGGGTATACGGTACCCACTTCCATTTTTGGCAGGTGTTCTTGCCCCACAGGATGATGTCTATGCTGACTGCATGCACAAATTCGTTCTGAATTTTGAATTCAACTTTTTTTCTTTTAAATAATTTATTTTTTATTTCTTCAAGTTACGTCTCAATCACAATCCCCTCCATACTCCCCCCTCCAGTCCCACCCTTCCACCTTCTTCCCCCACAACCCCCATCCTCTACCCCTTTTTTTTTTTTTTTTTTTTTTTTTTAGTTTAAGGTATATCTTTTTCCCTCCAACAGCTCCCCATTTCAGTCCAACAAATGGTTCAGATATATTTATCCCTCTCAAGGCTCTGAGGTGGTTGAAGAATAGATAGCTAGAGTCTCATAGTTAAATTTTGAGTTGTTTAGGAATAAAGAGGGTGTTCTGGATCTAAGAAGATGTTTTTAAAATTGTGATGCAAGTTAGTATGAAAGCTGAGTTAGATATAGAACTTTAAACTCATGGAGATGGTTAGATAGTAGAATGTTAAAGTCAGGTGCCAAATACATATGGACTGGACATTGGAAATGTATGCTAAGCCATATAACTCTTATAATTGTGGCCTATTTATTTCTGTTGTTTTGTATTGTATTTATTGTTATAAGAGAAAGAACCATTTGTTGGACTGAGTTCAACTTTTTAGCAAGGAAGGATCTATCTCTTTTGTTTGGAAGGCAGACTAAATTTAATCTCTACACCCTCCTGGCAGATGAGAGAACATATTTTGCTACATCTTTCTGGGGTTTCCAAGAAAAACAAAACAGCTAAGTTTTCATATTGCAGTCTGCATTTCCTTCCAGGTTCTGTCACGGGGTCCTGTTGTTTGTTTGGTTTTCTGTGAAATGTGCTGCATCTTATTAAGCCTCCAGTCTGGCTGAGTAGCAGAATAGAATTGTGAAGGAGCTATTCATACTCAAATCAGGGAGCTCAGTAATTATTAGGATCAGGAGCAGGCCTGGTGATATTGGACCAGGCTACAGGCTTCATGTGTGAATCATGGGCAAGTTGGCAGGACAGGAGTTAGCTTATAGGATGGGCAGCGAAGTTAGCCATCTAGTAAATCATGAGTTCAAGAGGGGTAGACACATAAGAAACTTGTCAAAAATAATTTGAAAGGAAACTGAGTTGCAAGAGTATTTGCTGAACAAGCATGAGGACTTAAATGTGAATTCCCAGGATCCATATGAAAGCCAAGTATTGTCATGTACACCTGTAACATCCTTGCTATGGAAAGCAAGACCGGACAATCACTTGGATTTGCTGACTGCCAGCCTAGCTCCAGGTTCAGTGATATTTCTCATGTCAAGGGAATAAGGGAAAGTAATAGAACTGGACATACATCACCCTCCTCTGTCATCTCTATTAGCTTTCAAGAGCATATACCACACAGACATACAGAAACACAGACACACACACACATATACTACGTACACATACAGACATACAGACACACATACACATACACACAAAAGTATTCATGGAATATAACACACACACACACACACACAGAGGAGAGAGAGAGAACACTCAGATGCTGAAAATAAAGCAAATGAACTGGGGATAATAATGAAATAAATTATTCTAATGTCATCATGGGCCACTGTGGGTTATTTACACATCCTAAGGAAATGTGTAGTTTTATGTGATTTTTTTTTTTTTGGCCTGTTAATTGAAATCTCAGGCTTTGTGAAGTCATGTGTTAACTTTGTCAGGACCAAGAGTTTCTTTTCCTCAAGATAATTACTACCAGTAGGACACAAACCAGGCTTGTATTTCTAATACATGTTAATGCAAGATTCTTTTGTTTTTCCAATATGATACTAAATATTTGGGTCTCCAATGCTCTGTGAGCCTGCCTTACCCATGGCATATTGTCACAAAGCTGTTCTGACATGTTACCAGTAAATTATGTAGCTTAAGACAATGCATCTTCTCAACCACAGTTCTCATAATCCTCAACATATTGGATGGTTCTCACTCCTTCCAAAACAATACAGTCTCTTAGTCTCTGTTTGTTTACAGAAAATTTGCAGTGTCCCTTGTCTTAAATTAGCAGTTTCATACTCTCTGCCTTCATTTTTTTGTCGTCATCTTCTATCTCTTGTTTTTATTCCTCCCTCCTCCTTACCCCTGCCCCACGACATCTCTCTTTGATGTTTGTAGATGAGACATGATCAGTTGGCCTACCCTGACCTCAAATTCATCCTTGTCTTACCTTGGCATCCCAAGTGATAACATTCCAGCCCTATGCCACCATGCCTGATTCACTCTGTCTTCTTTAAAGATGAACAGTGGCATTGGGCTAATGGCCACGTCTTATCCATTGTTTGCTTCCCAACTTCCCAGTCTCTATAGTTGGAGATGCTACTCTAGCTTATTCCTGGCTTCCTGTGTACTTCTGCCTATTGAAGGCCTTAACCAAATAGCTCTGATTATCCTTCCAACAACTGTAAGTTTAGTCCTTAGGCTCTTCTCTTGGGTTTTAGTGGGTATTAATAATTGTGCATTTTGAATCACACTTCTGTGGTTCTGATCACATAGTTCTTTCTGTGGCACTTCCTGGATATTAATTGCCAATGTAATATTCAGTACACATTAGAAACCAAATAAATATCTGAGTAAAGAAGAACACAACTCATAACTAATTCAGAAACCACAAACAATGCACTTAGTTCTGTCTTTTTTTTTTGAGTTTTTTATAATTTATTTTTTATTTCTTCAAGTTACATTACATCTCAATCATAATCCCCTCCCTACTTCCCCTCCAGTCCCACCCTCCCACCCTCTTCCCCCCCATCCTCTTCCCTTTTTTTTAAGTTTAAGGTATATCTTTTTCCCCCAACAGCTCCCCCTTTCAGTCCAACAAATGGTTCTTTCTCTTATAACAATAAATACAATACAAAACAACAGAAATAAATAGGCCACAATTATGAGAGTTATATGGCTTAGCATACATTCCCAATGTCCAGTCCATATGTATTTGGCACCTGACTTTAACATTATATTATCTAACCATCTCCATGAGTTTAAAGTTCTATATCTAACTTAGCTTTCATACTAACTTGCATCACAATTTTAAAAACATCTTCTTAGATCCAGGACACCCTCTTTATTCCTAAACAACTCAAAATTTAACTATGAGACTCTAGCTATCTATTCTTCAACCACCTCAGAGACCTGAAAGGGATAAATATATCTGATTATATAGGAAGTACATGGCCTGCAGCTTCCAAAACTAAGAAATGACATACTAGTGACTGCCTGGACAGTTCCCATTTTCTCTCCATACATTACAGCATCAATCTTCAGTCATTTGGCCCCATTTCTCTGACAGGAATTATGAAGGACTTGCCTACTCTGTCTTGGCAGAGCTCAGCTGTCGACTTACCTAGAATTCTAGCTTTTTCATGGCAAGCTGGCTTGCTTTATTCAACTGGTCCGATCTCCCTGAGTTATGGCTCACTCTGACAGCACTGAACACCTATGTCCTATCCTACCTATAGTCTGGCATATTCTATGTTGTCCACCCACTTCTTTTGAAATGATAGCATCTCTAAATAAGATGGTTTGTTTCTAGAAAGATAAGAATCATCTTGGACATAAGAAGTCCTGTTTCCTTTCTAAAGTCAAATGAATGTTAGCAAATGTTCCTCCTTAATAATCTTGCTTTGCTTAAGTTCAAATATTTCACTCTGTGGTCCACTTACAAGCTTGATGAGTCAGTTAATTAGATCCATGTGTATTATTATAGACTCTGAGAGATTTAATTAAAATGTGCTAATGTATAAAAAAATCACATGTGACTCATTGTTTTTTTATTTTTTCTTAAATTTAGATGGAATTAATGAAAGGTACATACAATAACTTTGGGCTTCGGAGATTCTACACAAAGCAGCAATTGAATTCTCTGTTTATGAAACAATATCATCTTCAGGTTAAGGTTTTACAGTTGGAAGTTCAATGCAGTAATTATTGTGTGGCTTTTGATAAGTTAAATACTGGCAAAATGATAATTTAGAGTGAGAATATATCAACTAGCTGTTAAGGTGTCAAAACATGTTAGGCAGCACTTATATCCTGTTTGTTAGAGATAAAACCCAATTAACATATCAACTAACTTTATAAATATATTGTTACTGAATGCATAATCAAAAGTGGGATGGAGATAATGTTTTAAGTGTCTTAAGTCAGTGAACTACAGAACATGGTGATTATAGAATCTAAACAACTGTAAGCTGAGCCTGTGATAGCAGATTCATTTATTAAATCATCACTATTACCACATGCTAATCTCACAAGTATTGTGCTAAGTGCTATGTGCACATCATCTCATTTGATCTTTGATGAAAACTTATGATAGAGGTGTACTTTCATATGTTTTAGAGAAGAAATCTTGGGCATGAAGAGTTGGCTCAGTGGTTAAGAACATTTGTTGCTCCTGTGTAGGACTCAGCCATTTGTAGGTCAAGTTCCAGAGGATCCAGTGCCATCTTCTGGCCTCTGCAGGTATGCATGTGCTGCATATACACACATACAAGCAAAACACTCATACACATGAAGTAAATCTTAAAAAGAAAGTTCAAGTTCAGAGATGTTCATGTGCATGTCCAAGTAATAAAGAAGTGTCACAAATGATCCTAAGCACAGAAAGGACTTGAAGCCAGATCTTCCTGATGTCAAAGCTCATGTTCTTCCAGGCTCAACACTACTACTCTTCCAGAAAATGCTGTTGCTTATATACACTATTCTAGCTGGTAACATGTCAATAGCTCATGCACATAATATCGTTAGACTCTGTTTCAATTTTTCCAATAATTATAGTTACCCTGAATATCTGAGTGAAAGGAATTAAAACTTCAGATAATTGAAAATAAACATCCCTATGCTTCTTTACTATAGTAGCACTTAAAAATACACAAAGGGACTAGATAGATAGCTTTGAGGCTAATACATACTGCTATTGCACAGGTCCTGAGTTTGGTTCTCAGCACCCACATCACATGACTCACAACTGCCTGTAACCCTAATGTCAGGGAAGCCAGTGCCCTGTTTTGGCCTCCATGAGTAACTCCACCCAAATGCACATACTTCAACATGAGCACGCACACACATACACACGATTAAAAATCAGTCCTTAGAAACATGTAATGAAATTTAGTGAGAAAAGATGGTTAAGGAAATTGATACATTTGGACATGTCTTCTAGACCTTGAAGCACGGACTTTACATATTAAATCCCTGTTAAGTAATATCTTTACAATATTAAATGGTATAAGTTTACAATCTCCAACTTTTATCTACTCTTTTTCAATCCAGGTGTGTTTCTGAATGCAGTTATTTTTTTCTAATTTTTTAAACTTTTATATCTATATTATAGTTATAAAATATATAATAACTTTTATTAATAATTATAGGCACCTACAACCCAGCAACCCTAGAAACTTTAGAAGGGTACTAATCCTCAAGTGCAGGTCCTTGAGGGCAACTGGTCAGCACTCTGTCTGCAGGAACACCACAATAGCAGTTGTTTAGTGGTCACTTGGCTGTTGTATTGGCCACTGTCTCACTCTCACTTCAACTCAGACTCAGGCCTCCTAAGTCAGCTCAGACTGCCAAAGCTAAATGGAGCAGGCACAGAGCCCCCTCATGCTTCAGCAATTAGCTAAACCCTCTCAGGACAGACTCTTGCAGCCTAGTCCTTGGCATCTTGGCCTTGCAGGGGCCTCCTCTGTTCCTCTGAGTCTTGCGACAACCTCATCGGACAAAGGTTACACTTGCACCTGTTTTCTCAGTCTCTTCACAGTCCATTGGCTGGGGCCTCAGAGCGCTCATGCCTCAGGCCTTGCTCATTCGCTTGGTAGTTGTGGGGTCCATGGAAGAATATAGCCTCAAGTCACTCTCTCCTCAACTGGTCTCCATTTATGTACAAAGGTGCCTGACCACCCAATTCTTACCACCGCAGGGCTGGTATGGCCTACAGGCTGGTTAGCATATCGCTGCTTGAAATGCAGCCTTTTCTGAGAGCACTGCCTCAGCCCCAGCAGTTGGCACACATCCGCTTTGCAACTTTATCTCCTGTGTGCCTTTTCAGGCTCTGCCACAATGCCCTTAAGTAGGGCACTGCTCTTGCACTCCCTGGTAGGCCTTGCAGTTTCTCATGGTTTCTCTTGGTCCCTGGCCATGCCCTTCAACAGGGCACTGTTCTCTGTGTCTCTCAGTCTTTCCAACTGAGCTCTGCCCAACTTCAGCTCTGCCCAGCTTCAGCCACTATCTTTCAAAGTGTGGCTGTGTCCAGCAGTTGAGCAGATTTGAGAAACAATGCCAAGAAGCCAAAAGCCCTTTCCAGTCATTCAAACTTGTCGTTTTGTTAGGTACTAGTTTAATGTATTACAGATGTTTTCTAAGTTAACCAGATATTAAGTTGTGAAGAGACAAGGAACATTTGCTTATTCAAATATATGGAGATAGATAGGTGGTCTTCAAAAACCTCAAGAGATCTGTTGAATATGTCATTTAAAGATGTTTTGTTAAGATTTTTTGATATTGAGACATGTCACCTCCCAACACTACCCCTACATTCTACTTTAAGTAAGTAGATGATGAGCATCTAAGCATCTCCATTTGGAGATGTCTGCAGTATTGGCAAGCCAGCCACTGGACAAGAAAAAGTCGTTGCTTCAACTGTAGACAGAATGGTGTCTAAAATGTACAAAACTTGGAAGCAGGTAAGTCAACAGCCTAGCTCTGCCAAGACAGGATGAGCAAGTTGTTCATAATTCCTGCTTTACAATTAATGTCTGTCAGAGATACTAGGCCAAGAAGCTGAAGATAGATGTTCCAATGTAATAGAGAGAAACTAGGGACTGTCCAGGCAGCCAGTTGTCTGTCATCTCTTAGATTTTGAAGCTGCTTGCTCTGCACTTCCTGTTTATTTGGATATGTTTATACTTCTCAGGTCTCTGATGTGATTGAAGACTAGATAGTTATAGTCTCACAGTTAAGTTTTAAGTTGTTTAGGAATTAAAAGGATGTTCTTGGTCTAAGAAGATGTTTTTAAGTTGGTAATGCAAGTTAGGATGGAAACTAAGTTAGGTATAGAACTTTATACTCATCAAGATAGACAGATAATAGAATATTCTTTTTTTTTTTTTTTTTTTTTGGTTTTTCGAGACAGGGTTTCTCTGTGTATCCTTGGCTGTCCTGGACTCACTTTGTAGACCAGGCTGGCCTCGAACTCACAAAGATCCGCCTGCCTCTGCCTCCCAAGTGCTGGGATTAAAGGCGTGCGCCACAACCGCCCGGCTAGAATATTCTTATTAGTTGCCAAATATATATGGACTGGACATTGCAAATGTATGTCATACCTTATAGTTTCCATAATTGTTTTGTAATTGTTCTTATTGTTTTGTATTGTACTTATTTGTTATAAGAAAAAGAGATTTTTATTGAACTAAAAGGGGGAAATGTTGGAGGAAAAAAGATAAAATGAAAAGAAAGAAAGAAAGAAACAAAGAAAGAAAGAAAGAAAGAAAGAAAGAAGGAAGGAAGGAAGGAAAGGAAGGAAAGAAAGAAAGAAAGAAAGAGATATCAAGTCCAGGAAACTGGAAAGGGTTTTTTTTTTTTTTTTCTAATTTTTGAAAGGCAATGCAATATACACATGCTATCAGGATCTTGGACAGCAAAACAGCCATGTTACCATGCCAACACAGCATGTGAAACAGATAAATCATCAAACCAAAACCTCCTCAGGCTCAGATTACACTGCATCACAATGTAAGTTCATGTTGGGTCAGGTTTGGTACCATGTAAGCTGTGAAAACCTTTTGTTTTGAGAGGTTTCAGTTTCACTGCTGTGGGCTGTGGGTTTGTATTACTTACAAGAGATCAGGATTCCATGCTTACTTAGTTTAAGTGACTAATCCTCGGGTCTTATGGCTCATCAATAGTGGAGTGAGATTCTGACCTTCAGTGCTATTCACTGGAAAGAAAAAGTCATTTGATTTCTGTTAGTCTCTGTTTACAAGAATCCATCAGGATGCTGAAGATGGAATTAGTAAATTCGTCCAGTGCCTTCCCTCTTGGTCCTGACACAGGAGGTAGAGCATTACTCCAACTCTAGCAGGAGCAATGTATTAACACTGAAGGGGATCTTGCTCTCCTCCTTCCTGTCTTCTTCAGAACCTACCCTTCTGGTGATACACCTGATTGTGTTTTGGTTGGTGATGTCCAATCCTGGGGGAGCATACATCATTGTATCATTGTAGGCATCCAAAGACTATTTATATTTGGACGTGGCCTCATATCACTGAAAAGAGCTCTTATCTTTCCTGGTTGAAACTCTTACATATTTCAACTGCTGCCTCCCTTATTTCTCTTCCTGAGATGGTATCTGGATATAGCAGCTGAGGTTTGGAGCCTCTTGTGTTGTCTCTGAAAATTTAGGAGCCCGCAATCTTATTAATATGACTAAATAGGTCAGAAGGTGTGAATCAGGACTGATAGGTCACCTACCTAGTTTCTGGTGTGTGAGTGTGTGAGAAGTCCTGGTTCACAAGTTATTGAGTGTTTATTATTTCCTACATTGGGAATTTGAGGGAGAAAGGAGGTATTACTACCCATTGCATATTATGTACTTGTTTATTACTTTCACTGACACACTTGCCTTCATTTTTTTATTTGTTCCTATTATAGTCTGTCTGTAGACTGTTATAGTAGACAATCAATTTTTAGTCAGATAATAAAATAGCAAAATGGAAGTATGAAAAAAACCACCTTTCAACCCTACAAAAATGATACTTTTGCATGTTTGCCTTTATATCCCTGCAGAGTGGTATCACTGTTGCACACGGCATTTTATTTATGTGTATGTGAGTATCTATGTGCACCAGATACATGCAGTGCCCACAGAGACCAGAAGAGGGCATCAGACATTCTGGAACTGGAGTTACAGGCATTTACATACCACCTATGTGGGTTCTTGGGACCAAACCCAGATCTTCTGTAAGAGCAGCAAGAGCTCTTCTCCAGAGTGTCATCTCTAGCTCCACACAAGCCTTTCTAAAAGCTGAACTTGAAAATCAGTCATAATTTTTTTCTAATATTTCATTCTAATTGATATTTTAGTGTGCCTAATTTGAAAGACCTAAAACTGTACAGAGAAGTAACTGAGTCATAATCCTGCCATTCATCCAGTGAATTGAAAATGACATTTCAGTTATTGTTCTATTGTATCCTTCAGGACAAATGTGTATCTATGTCTATCTGTAGAGCTATAGTTCATTAAGAGGATTTAGTGTATGTGTGTGTGTCAGAGAGAGACAGAGAGAGAGAGAGAGAGAGAGAGAGAGAGAATAAATCAGATACATTGTTTAGTTGATTGTATATTGTGAGCAATTTTTATATCATTCCATAGACAGTAAAGCTTTATTATAAAGGTTTTATAACATCCTTTCTACCTTACCATATGTTCTCATTACCATTTAGCTGAAGATTTTGGTGCTTTTCAAATGGTAAGTTTTGCTTATTTTGTTCCTCATGGTTTATTAAAATTTATCTGAAAGAATCAAAATAAGAGAAAATTCTCAAGTACCTAATATTATTATTCTTTTGACTGCCACTGGGCACTATATGTTCATGGCACACTGACATAAATGTGGGCCAAATTAATACACATGAAATAGACAATAATTTTAAATCAGGTTAAAATTATCTCCAGATGCAAAACAAATTTAAATACAACTGGGTTATGTAAGAATCCGTCTTTTTAAAAAATTCATCAAATCCTCTACAGTTAATGGGAAACATCTACATTACATTAATTATAATAATTTTTATTTATGACTTCAATGTATTTTTGTAATTTATTTTATTAGCAACTTCATAATGGCATTTGTTATATTGTTGATACCAGAATAATGATGTATAATTCTTGACACTTACAACAACGTTTAAATTAATTCTAAGATCCTAAATGTGATGGTTGAAAATTCTTCTGTCATTCAGGATGTGGATGTCTGAAGAGACTTTCATCATCATTATAGATACCAACATCCACAGCTAATGTCTGCTAAAATGAAACATAAGATTCATTCCATCATTCCATAGAATGTTTTCCAATGAGCATGTATATAATTGTTGTTTAGAGACCCGGTTTTACTATATAGCCGTGACTATCTTGGAACTCACTCTGTAGACCAGGCTGGCCTTGAACTCACAGAGATCCACCAGCCTCTGACTCCTGAACTCTGAGGATATAGATGTGCACCACTATACCTGGCTAAGAAAACCTTTCTGTAACCCTTTTATCTACACAGCTGGGCTGTGTGTCATTTCTCATTTATGACACACTTCCTTTCCTGCTACATCAGTATTCCAGGAGACATTCACTTTTTTCTGTCTTTCATCACAGCACCATTGGCAATTTCTCAGGCAGTAACAAATAAATAAGAGACTTAAATCAGCAGGGAATGCTACGTATGTTTCCAAGTCAAGTTCTATTGACTTTTAGCCATGTCATTTCATTTACCTGTAATTCAAAGGCTTCATCGTCTTTTTTATGGGAAAACAATCTGGCAGGCAGGAAAATGTATATTGTCCACAGAGAGACATTAAATTTATCACTATAAAGGCAAATTACTGCATGTTAAATCATCATCTGTTTCCATAGCTCTTTCTCATTTGATACATTTAATGATAATCTCTACCGGCTTCCAGTACAATAAGCTGATTGTTAAAACAAAACAGAGGCTTTCCAATACATCTACATTTCATATTGAAAGAGTGGCAGAAACTTAACGAGACAGTCTTCCATATATTTTTTTAAAAATGTTTTTATACAATATCTTCTGATCACACATTCTCTTCCCTCAGCTCCTCCCTGAGCCTCCCCACCTCCCCACCCATCCAACTTCACACCCTTTCTTTCTCTCTTTATGAAAAAGGCACATAAAAACAGATCAAAAGGGGAAAAAAGAAAAAAGAAACACACACACACACACAGAGCAAACAAGCAAAGAGCAAAAAAAAAGATAAAAACATAAAATCAGAAAGCATAATATAATACTAGTAAGCAAAAACCAGTAACACCAAAAAATAAATAAAGTCCAAATAAAGCAATATGAGACAAAAAGTCAAAAAATATCATTTAGTTCATTTGTGTTGGCGATCTCCTGTGACCAACACTAAGTGTGTGTTTACTTTGTGATTTCAAAAAGCTATGAACTTTTAAGTCTTCACAAGTTATTTTATGATCTGAGACCCAGACCCACTATGTTGACAGAAATAAAATATTTATCTGAGCTTTCCCTTCATATTTCAGTATGAACTTGTGAGTTTACCCCACCAGAGGTTGAAGAAAGCCACTCCTTTGAAATGAGTTACTTGGAAACTATGTCACTGGCCCAGTTCTCTCTTTCACTTAATAGGCAAAATAGCATTTCTTTGAAAAACCGTATCTGCCTGGAGTTTGATTGCTGAATGAAGATCGGTCATTTGAGAATGGGTGCAGCATCCATCTCCCACTGTGTTCTTGTGACTGAGTTCTCACAAAAAGCAAACTTCCTTCTGTCAGTAAGGACAGGAGGCTGCATCTGTTGGGCAGCTGTCAATGCAGAGAGCTGTTGGGTTTGCTGGCAGCCTCCTCCCTCCTCCTGTGCGGCACATCCCTCTGTATGGCCATCCCTACCATGTGCCGGCGATAATTCCATGCTTTCTTTTTTTTTTAAATACTTTATTTTTTTTTTCTTCAAGTTACATCTCAGTCACAAACCCCTCCCTATTCCCCCTTCCTATCCCGCCCTTCCACCCTCTTCCCCGCAGAAGTTTCCCCTTTCAGTCCAACAGATGGTTCCTTCTCTTATAACAGTAAATACTATACAAAACAACAGATATAAATATGCCACATTTATGAGAGTTAAATGGCCCAGTATACCTTCCCAATGTCCAGTTTATACATATTTGGCCCCTGACTTTAACATTCTACTATCTAACCATCTCCATGAGTTTAAAGGTCTATATCTGACTCAACATTCATACTAACTTGCAACACACTTTTAAGAGTATCTTCTTAGATCTATAACACCCTCTTGATTCCTAAACAGCTCAAAATTTAACTATGAGACTCTAGCTGTCTATTCTTCAACCACCTCAGAGACCTGAGAGGGATAAATATACCTAGAGATACTTAAAAATAAAATGTGAAGCTCTGGCCTCTTGATACCAACCGTCTAAAACGGTCTAGGATAGTTAAGTAAAACAAACTCCTAGTCATGCAAACATGTCACTTTGTTAGCTACTATGACAGTCTATCACAGATATTCTCTAAACTACCCAGTAATCAAGTTGCTAAGAGACAAGCAACATTTGCTTATCTAAATGCAAGAGATGGATAGGGCATCTTCAAAAACCCCAAGAGATCTGCAGAATATGGCATTCAAAGATGTTATCTTAAATTAAGATTTTCTTTTTTTTTTTTATATCGAGACATATCAGCTCCTGACAGCACCCCCTATTCTACTCCAAGTAGAAGATAAGCATCGAAGAATCTCCAGTGTGAGATGGTTGAATTAGTGGCAAGCCTATCTCTTGGCATGAAAAAACCCCTTGCTCCAACTGCAGACAGACTGCTGTACAAAAAGGACAAAACTTGGTAGCAGGGAAGTCGACAGCCTAACTCTGCCAAGACAGGGTAGGTAAGTCCTTCATAATCCCTGCTCTACAACAAATGTCTGTCAGAGAAACAGGACCCAAAGGCTGAAGACTGATGCAGGAATGTATGGAGAGAAAATGGGAACTGTCCAGGCAGTCACTGGTATGTCATTTCTTAGTTTTGGAAGCTGCAGGCCCTGCACTTCCTATATAAGCAAATTCCATACTTTCTTATGATCTCCTTCAACTCAGCAGGCTCTGTTAAATGTGAGATTTGGCTTTTAAAGTCCCGCACGCTGCCTCCCCTTGGTTCCTGTCTCATATTTCTAATCCTGCTACTTCAGCACCTTCTCAGAGCGAACCGTCTCCTTCTGGCAGCTGCAAACCCGGAGACAGACCTTCTTGCATCTACTCACTGGATCTGCACCTCCAAGCTTTTGCCTCCATTGCCCAGAATTTCATTTTAAAGTTTCCATCTCTGATGTCCAAATCAACCATGAAGCTTACCCTGATGTGTGCTTGGCTTTATATATATATATTCAAACATGTAAGGGAACACGGTATGCACCACTTTTCCTACTAGTTTTTGTTCTTTCTGTTTGTAAGATATCTGAAAGATTTAATATAACTGAGAACATATCCCTCTTTTTTACTTTTGTGTATAAATATGTATATTGAGTAATTGTGAGGAAGATACAAAAGCCAGTGTTTATTTCTCTTTAATTAAAGGTAAAAATCCAATGACCTTAGAGAAAGTAGAGTGAGATAATAGGGACATTCTGGCTCTGTCCCCACCTGTTTTTAGGCATTCTGTCACGTGTTGTGGACACATCCCATCCTCTGATGAATTGAGCTTGTTCTGGTGCATTTGTTGCTGATGATAATTGTTTGTTTTAAAAAATTCTCCAAACAGCATTGTATATGGTAGTAAACACTCTCAAATGGACATGCTGGAGAACTTCCACAAAAGTCGTCATCAATATGCCTCTTCTTAGCAATGAACTTCTTGTGTCTTGCATTGCAGTTATTTGGGAGTGATGGTTTTTTTTTTTTTTGGTTTTGTTTTGTTTTTTAACTACCTCTTCTTACCACAGTCTACCTCTTCAAGGTGGACTTATTTATGATTACTGGCACCATTATTCATTTGTTCATATAATTTATGCTGAAGTCTTGGCAGGTGGTTTTTCATTTAGTCTTTAGTACCTCTCTATGGAGCACATGTTCTGATTTTCTTTGTGCAGATAAGGAAGTGGAGACTTAAGGAATCAAGTGACTTCAAGTAAAGGATGCAATGTTTGAGCTTAGTTTGATAGACTTTCCTTAAATTCTTTCCCAACCACTCATCTCTTCCATTCCTACCTGCACATAGCTGGCTCACTGGAAATAGTTGCTGAACCTTCATGCTTGGAAAAAAAAAAAAAAAACCAGGAGAAATTTGCAGAGAAAGCAAACAGTGTGAAGAGCTTTTTTTCTCCTTCAGCCACAAGCTGTCTTTGCAGTTCTGTTGGTTACTTTCCTTGACAGAGTTTGACTTCTGGAAGAAACCACCTGAAAGGAAAGGGCTGGCCTGTCTATCACTAATACGCACACTTCTATAAATGTCCCTCTGAATAGTGTACATGCAAGTTTTTAAAAAGAAATTCTAATTAAATTTGATAGAATTGGAGACTGGGAAGACATGAACGCTTTTCTTGATTAAAACAAAAATGCTTTACTAAACAATTTTTAGATTAGTAAAAATTCTAAGATATTTAGTGAGCATGAATTCAATGCCTTCTGTTGTGCTGATAGCTGGGAAACTAATAAGAATATATGCATGTTGAAATGTCTAAGATGAATGAGAGCACTCTGCAGATTCATGTAGAGAGTCTGTCAAGGCTTCCTTGGCCATGTGAAAGCTGCAGTGTGATGTGCAGGGACATCGCTTAGCCAAGACCGGGCAGCATGTGGTGGCACAGAGAGTGGCAGGTGGGAAAAAGAGAGAGCAACAAGTACAGTAGGTACCAGGTGCAGGCTCTGGTGTGGGTGAGATTCCCGCTCTCAGGAGCTAGAAAAAGGAATTCTTCACAAAGGAGAAGAATTTATGCTCAAGGAGAGGCTGCTGTTGCACTCTGTTGGTAATGCCTTTTTAATATAATAGCCTTATTGAGATGTAAGTCACATTCCATATATTATGTTCAAGTATACAATTCATTATGTTGTATTCTATTCACAGTCTTATAGCCATCATCTCAGCCGCTTACAGAATATTTCCATCATCCGTAAAGGAAGCCTAGTGCCCATATCCTGCCAATCATTATTAAACCCTATTCATTCCAACCAGGTCTTTTATACTATGAACCTTCCTATCCCTAGGGACATGTTTATTTGGGAACTGTTTATATGACACATGTTCATTAAAATGGAATCAGACAGAATACAACCATTGTGCCTGGCCTCTTTCGGTTAGCAACATGTTGTCCAGGCCTATCATCATAATAGCATGCATCAGTATTGTACTCTATTGCTAAGTAATTGCTAATTTTTATGACTGGATAGCATAGATTGTCTTGTATGCTTGTATCTTGCGTGCTTGTTGTTCTGAATTTCAGCAGCTTCTAAAAAGTAACTTTTAAGAATCTGTAAATAAGCCCATATGTGTAAAAGTAGAAACAAAAACTTTAACTTAATTGCTCACTGTTATTGTTTTGACATTATGTAATATCATGTAATAATTCTAAAATAATTAGAATTATTTTAAATGTCCAAATCAGATAGCACACATTTTTATTCTTTAAAAAATATCATTTATTTTTAGTGTTTAATGTTTGAAACATTATCAGAGAATGAAAACAGAACTCATTTTATAATTTCAATTATATAATAAACAGATTGACAGATTTATTATACTTCCCCAGTAATGGATAGAAACTCATTTATGTCATATAGGGACTTCTTTTTTGGCTAATACTTACACTTATTTCTATACAAAAGAACATATAAGACAGTCTTATCTTTTTAGATGTTTATACAATAATGTTCAGCAGCTAGAGAGACGAGATGACTCAGTGGTGAAGAGCATGTACTGCTCTTACAGAGGTCTGAAGTTCACTTCCTAGCACCCTTATCAGATTGTTCACCACTGTCTATAACTCTGGGTTCTGAACGATCTGGTGCCCTCTTCTGGATTTCACAAGCACCTACACTCATATTCACATATCCACACTAAGAAACAACCCTGCACAGATAATCAGAAATAAAGTAAATCTTCAAAAATTTAAGTAATATTTAATGAATCTAGTCTTTTCTTTTATATTCTCTCTTTGTTTTGTTTTCTTTTTTAGTTTTTGGTGAGAAAGGGGAGCAGGAAGGATGACTACCATAGGAGTAGACTCTGAGAGTATCTACTTTTCTTTTCTGGCTATATGAAAACTTCACTCTGGAAACAAAATCTCTGGCTGTCATATGACTATGAATTTCACACACTGAAGCTACAAAGCAGCAGGACCTTTCCACCCTGATTGCCACTTCTTCACTCCATTGCTAAAGAGCTCATCCTTTTTCAACCTAATTGTATCACAGTAGGAGGAACACAAACAGAATTACACAGAACCAGCTGAAATATAATTTGAATTATGACTTGGAGAGTCACACTGTCAGTCTTTGTGAAATTGCTTAAGTTCTCTGAACTCCCCTTTTATCACCTCTAAAATAGGAATAATGACATCCTTGTCTTGGGAGGGTTAATCTAGTGAATGTGAGTAAACATTCCATAATATGCCTCATACCCAGTAGGAACTCAGTAAAGAGCAGTTATTAAAGAGGGAGACCTTTGAACACAGATAGTATAAATGGTTCTTTAGATACTGTGTGTTTTGCTTTCTGAGTTAAAATTTAATCTTCAAATGGATAAGAACTATGCTTAATGTTCTCATGCAACTACCTAATAATTGCAGCTAACTAGAATGGCAATATTAGCTCTGAGAATCCAGGATCTTATCTGCCTTATTAAAGAGTGTGAAGCTGAGATTTACAGTTGTCTAAGTACATATTTCCTAAATCAATTAGTTGCGTATCTGCTGTGTACAAGACTCTACAGTTACCACTGTCAGAATGTGGGAAATAGCATGGAGCTGTGGGGGCCAATAGCATTACTCAACATGGACCATAACTTCCTTAGCTTATGACAACTTTAATGGTCTAACAATCAGGAATTTTCAGGAGACTTTATTATACTTGTGTCTATAGTCATGATCTCAGCTTCCACTCAATAACCTACCAGCACGGACAATCATAGAGTTAGATGGTAGAGTGTGCATTATAACATATAGCAGCCTTAGGACGCCTTCAGTAAGTGCCACTACAGTCATTGTTGGAGGCAAATACATACCTGGACTTCATGATTGAGGACATTCATAGCAGAAGCAGAGAAAGCTTTTTAGATTTCAAGTCCAATTATTTGTTTTCTAGTACCTTGATTCTTTTATCATATTGGTTCTAAGAAGTAGGCCTGTTTCCTACAGGTTGAACAATATTTCCTTGTTAAAGGAAGTACTGTGACTGAGAATTTAAATTCCTGCCACTTCGGTTCCTCTAAAAATCTATGTTATATGGCATAGTGATTCCCAAAGTGTTTCTGTGTGTGTGTGTGTGTGTGTGTGTGTGTGTGTGTGTGTGTGTGTGTAATTTATAAAAATAAAGTGATGTGGAGTCAAAAGAATTCACGAAAGCCTTGATAGATTGGAATAGGCTGTTCATGATTTTTTTCTCATCTCCTTAGTGTACCACATAAAAGGTTTGTTTCTTGCTGATGCAAAACCCCTTGGCAGCAGTGGGAAGGCTTCTACCTGGGACTTCTGAAGTCATGCTCCTTTAATGAGGTGCTTATGGAAACAGCATGGTGCTCAGATACCCATCATCCATCCACAGGAAATGTGAGATTTGCATGTTTCCACATGAACAGGTCTCCATTTGGAAGTAACACTGCCATATCCACTCATATTACTCCACTGCTGGAGATAGCCATAGGCCATTACTAATAAGAGTAGGAAAATGTACTTTTTTAAAAGAAAATTAAAAAACCCTAGAGCTCAGTGTGTAGCAACAACTTCTTCTACTCTGAGTGACCACACATTTTATGTTTATAATGGGATCACTTTCTTGACTCATTAGGTATCATTGCATACCTTGCATGCCTGCTCTTGCATACAAGGTATGTCATGATACCTAATATAGCACCTCACACATGCACGTTCCCACAGAACTCTTTCTTCACTGGACATCTGATAGACCTACAGTAGTACCAGTTATTTTGATAAGCACAAGAAAGATCATTCTATATTGCTTTGGTCTTTGCTTCCCCAAGCCTCAGTTCTCCTATTGTCCCTTTAGGTGGTCAGATTTTGCAAACCTTTGTTGTAAAACTCAAAGTAACTGTGCTGTTTACCACTTGAATCTTTACACCAATCCCAGTGTCCCCAAAGCACTCATTCCTAAGAACAAAGCAAACAATTTGTGGGACCAGAGCAGAAGTGACTTCCCTGATCCATGAAAAGATTCACAGCCTGGTAGTAGTTTGGTCCTTGCTATTTTAACAGTTCCCTTGCCCTTTGTTTTGACTGAAATGTTTCATGAAGAACAGTCAGTAACTAATTCCAGGCAAGTGCTAACCCCATAACTAGGCTCTGAGGAAATACAGGAAATTCATCACTGAGCCTGGTAAATAGCAAGAAACTTAGTGGATAGATTGGCAATGCATATAGCCGTCAAAGGCTTACAGAAGAACTGCTTTGTGACCCAAATGTAATATAGTGAGAGGAAGAACCTTGGTGTGATGATGATTATTAGAGATGTTGGAAAGAATTGAGAGCAGATATGTATCAAGTGGCTTAGATATGAGGATATGAAAATGGTCTGAGGAATTGTTCTAAGGGAAAGGAATGTGTGAGACCTCACAGAGGGGAGTCTCGTGGACACCACAGAAATGAATCTACTGAGCATGAGATGCTGCAGGTGAGCACCCTCACCAGTGAGAAAAGACCAATTTATGCACATTTGAGGAAAGGAAATGCTGGGGACTGGAACTTCCTTTGTATTTTACACTGGCCTCAAAACCACAAGTTGTCTGTTTTTCATGCCTAAAGCGATCAGATTATGTATTCCTAGATACTTAGTGCATTTTCAGTTTTATAAATCTATATTTTTAAAATAAAGAGTCTTATGAGCCCAAACTATTCAAGGATTTTATCCTTAGATCATGAAACGTGTCAAGTTTACTCTCCAACTTCCTGATGATATCAAGAGAGAACTATCTCAGAAGAGGTGATTGCAAGAGGTGAGATGTGATGGAGGTGTGGCTTACTCACTGAGGAAACCCTGCCTGATGGATCAGATTGGGAGATGGCAAATTTTAATTGTTTTAAAACCAGATAATATTTTAGAGATTGGTGACTCTCTATTTAGTCTTTGCCACAACTCAGCTATGCCACTGAAGCCCCAAGCAGCAAAAGGCAACAAATAAAAGAAAATGGTATGGCTGTGTTTCAATAAAATTTATTTCATTTACAAAATCAATTACCAGCCAGGGTTCAGCAATGAAGGGTGTTTACTTACTCCATAATCCTCAAGTGATTTGTTTTACTTGCTGTGAAGAACTGGGATTTAAGTTTTCTTCTCTTCTGAATGGGTGCCATCTCTATGGATTTAAGCCATCTCATGAAAATCAGTGCATTTTTAGGAACACTAGAAAAGCCTTTTGGAAACTCTCCCTGAAAATAACCCTTTTGCATCCCGAGCTGATGTTTTAAACTCTATTTTTGGTGCCTCATCTATTTTAGGTATTTAAATCTAAGTTGGACATGGAATTTCTATAAACAGACACACTTGAAGATATTTCAGTGTTTCAGGCTTGAAATGAAGAAAAACCTTCATAGATAAGTTCTGTGTGGCTAGAAAGGTTTCCCAAGGACCTGCCCATCAAAAACAGTGATGACCATCATTCCAGTTTCTCTTTGTTTGATGGAGGTTCTGCATTTTAAAATGCTATATATTCTCTTTAAATTCTCGCATATAATATGCTGAATATAGGTTTAAACATGAAAGAAAAAAGAATCACAGAAGAAAAGAATGAAGAAATGATGGCTGAGAATTCTGCTTTGTCTTTTATTTGTCAAATTAGTCAATATTCAAAATTCAGATAAAGAGATTTACATCACTAACCAATTTTAAACTATTTATTTAGCAGTGAACAAATATAGCTGACTGTCTTAGTCTGTCCCTTATGCTGTGACAAGATGTTACAAAGTAAGTAACTTACAAATAACAGAAATTAATTTCTTAGAGCTTTGGAGGCTGAGAATTCCAAGGTCAAGGTGCCAGCAATTTGTGTCTGGAGAGGGCTTGCTCTCTGCTTCCAAGATGGTAGCTTGTATCTTGTGTCCTTCCATGACAGAAAGCCTAGAGAGAGCAAGTAGGGATCGAACACCACATGAAAATCCTTGCAGAGAGTGGAGACCTCATGATGAAGTTATCTCTCAAATACCTCACCTGTTAGAACTCATACAGACCAGAAGTTGAACATCTTACATGTTTTGAAGGACACATTTGACAGATAATACTGTTAACAAAGGCAATGCATTTTTGTTTCAATGTTGCCTGCACCTTATGTGATTTGTACTCTTGGTAGTTATTGCTAACCACAATGTAAGTATTAAACCAGAGTGGAATGCATACTGGGCTGGAAGTATTCCTTGAACATTGCCCTGTCATGTTTATTAAAATTGACTGACTTTCTTGTGTCTTGCCTTTATACAGTTAAATAAAATGAGTAAAAAAAAATTGATTTAGCGGATGGTAATATGGTTTAGACTGAATAAGGCTAAATTAAAACCCAGTACCTACACGGTGTTAGGTTTGTGATTTGACCTCTACCAGCTCAACTATTTTCCTGAGTAAAATGATAGAAGTGTAATCTTTAGCTCAATGTTTGTTATGGTGATTAAATTTGAGAAGTAAACAGTTCCTTAATAATAACTGAAAACCCAGTCCCATATGGAGGAATCATCCAATAAATATTTACTATGACCATAATGATGGTAATCAGATTATTACATTTGAAGCTTCTGTATGTAATGAAGGGACTAATATTAGCCATTAACATGAATGCCCTGTGTTTTATGAAATAGGAGAAAGCTATGGAAATCTTTTTCATCAAAAGTGACTTAATATTTCACCTAAATTGTGATAAAATAAATTTTAGAAACTTTCTTCACCAGGAAGTGAAAATTACTGTGATAAACTATTGACCAAAAAGCAACTTGGATAGGAAGGGGTTTATTTCAGCTTCAAGTTTATAGTTTATCACAGGCAGTTCTGGGCAGTAGCTGAAGCGCCATCCTAAACCTACTGTTGCTTGTCAAAGAAATATTGTCAATGTTGTTACTACCAAGGAGTATATACCAGTTAGCACCAACTCAAAACTTGTACATAGTTTTTAGTGTAGTGTAAGTGTGCATAAAGAAAAAAATCTGAAGGTGACTGTGGAAAATGATCATATGATTCCTATTTAGCTTTTAGATATTTTTCTTCATTTAGAAAGTAACTTTAACATGAATCTTCTTATCCCTAACAAATGCACTGAATGTTGGTATGAACATGTTTTGATTTAGTATCATCTTATATGTTTAAGAATGGAATGTGTTCAGTTGAGTATAAAGCATGTCTAATGAACAAATAAATTAAACAAGGATGGGGATAGGGAACAATCAGCTCAAACAAGCACTTAAGCTTGTTTTGGAATCTGTGATGAGACAGATTTATGACATTTTTGTTAGTGGTCAGTAATTTACAGTAAATGAGGTCAGAAGACAATTGGTACCCATGGGGGCCAACAGATACATACATACATACATAACTGGCTTCTTATTAACCCTCCATCCATTCATTCTTTCAGGATATGTCTGTAACCGAACTTTTAAATTATTATTTAACACTTATTTATTTATTACTAAATTCACTTATAATAAACACCAACAATTTCTTAACTATTAATCCTATAAATTCCTACAACCCCTTTAACCTATCCACTAAACCTATTGATAATTAAAAAACTACTTTCATAACCTTTTAGAATGATACAGTCTCTGGGGCAGGTCCTCAGTCGTCAGGAACACAGTCTTTGTTGTAGATTCTTTAACACACTTAGCAGTCCTTTTTCTGGATCTCTCAGATGCAGGTTCGTCAGGGTAGTTGGTTATTGCAGTCTCACCTTAAATAAGGCTTCATGCTTTCTTCTCTGTGGGAGACCCCAGCCGTCTGCAGGCCAACTTACTTCTTTTGAATCAGGAACTCAGCTGCTCTGCCTCAGTCCTTAAATCCAGGCACAGTTTCCCCTAGGCCACTGATCGGACAGATCAAACCCCTCTAGGCAAAAGCTGAGCCACAGGGTCCAGTCCTTGGTCTTTTGGTGTCTTGCTCAGGCTTTCTTTGCTCACCGGCTTCTTTCTGCTTCAGGAAGAGAGCTGGCCATCAATGGCCAGCCCTTTTTTCAGCAGGACTCTTGGAGCTCTCTAGCATCAGGGGCCTCTTCTTTTTTTGGGCTCCATGCACTATCCTTAAATAGGAGGAACTCTGTTTCAGCTTAATTTGGGCTCCGCCCACTTAGCAGCTGAAAACAATGTCAGGCCAGATACTTTGTTTCTTCAAGTCTATTGAGTCTTTCCTGTTTTTCCTGACTTCAACCTTGTTTTTCAGTCTATTAAGTCTTTCCTGTTTTTGCTGACTTCATGCTGATAATGCTCTTCAGGCCCCGAATTAAGAGACAGTATCAGAAACTCCTATATATTTTCTAAATCTAATTTATCTAACCCCTACATATGTCTATTGAAACTGTACTATGTAGCAAGGAGGGCCATCCTGTAACCAAGACAGACAAGGGTTTGTCCTCAGTCTTTACCTTCCCCTATAGCACAGGAAGATGATTAGTGTTTGGACAGCAGCGTCCATGGTTCTACAGGCCCATTTGGCTGCCAACTCAATTATCTTCTCTCATAAACAGAATTTAGAAGCCAGCCATGGAGTTATAATCTGAGAGGAAAAACAGAGAGGAGACCAAGCAATGATTATTGAACTAACAAGAACAAGCGATGGACCTTTTCCCATTTCTGTCCAATACGCATGTGCTTAGTGGGTTCTACTCCAGATTTGTTCTCTAGGGCTTTGCCTGTGAGAATACAGATTCTAAAAGAATGTTTTGTTTTCCACAAATAGTTTTCTCAGAGTGTTTCTTTATAGTTATACTCTGTTTTATCTATATCCACATATCTGCTTATTCTCTTATAAATGCTTCTTCCTCCATGCAGTCTTTTCTAAGCACCCCAGTCCACATCAGACTTAATATGCCTGACCTCTTGACTGCACACAGCTGAAAGAATATGACATAGTATCGACACAATATTTTTGTCAGTACTTTTATTTTGTCAGAAATTGTGCCTAGTCACACTCTTCCTTTGTTCTTTGGTACTCTACTGATTCAGTAATAATATATTCACAAAGTCCTTTTCAGAAATAGGGACTATGAAAGAATGGGTTAATTGGGGCATTATTAAGAAATGAAAACCATAAATGCATCATAATAGTTGTCTTCAAGAAGCATATCACTATATATGTGTGTGTGTATGTATGTGCATATCATACTATAACAGTTATGTTGTTTTGTAACTTTTTAAAAATTTTATATTATTGAATTCTCAGTATATGAGTGTTTTGTCTACATGTGTGTTTGTGCATGTTATGTATGCCTGGTACCCATGGAGGCCAGAGAGGGCATATTATCCTCTAGGAATTGGAGTCACTGATGGCTATGAACCTCCCTATTGGTACTGCAAATTGAACCTGCATCCTTTAGAAGAGCAGCCAGTGCACTTAACTGCTGAGTTATGTCTTCAGTCCAAAGATTCACTTCTAGTTTTAATTATGTGCGTGAGTGTGCATGTGTGTGTGTGTGTTTCTATGAGTGTGCAGTACCCTCATAGTCCAGAAAAGGGTGTTGTATTCCCTGGAGGCATAATCATAAACAGTAGTAACCCACCTGGCATAGATGTCAGAAACTGTATTGGTGTCCTCAGTAAGAACAGTAACCAATCTTAACCTCTGAGCCATCTGTCTAGACCTTTTTAAAATTGTATGGTATCATGAACAATTTTCTCATTAGTAAGTACATTTTCTCACCACCTTGCCTCAGACCCAAAGAATTGGGGCCAATCAGCCATAGAGAAGCCTCTGCAGCCATAAGCAGAGTGTTTTCTCTTTTAAAGTTGCCTTTGGCAGGTATTTTAAAATGACTAACACAAGAATGTCAAAGCCTGGGGAGGAAGGGTAAACTTGCCTACATTCATTCGAAGGTTAGAAACTAAAACCGTTGCCTACTTATTGTTCATTCAGCAGATACCAGCGAGCACTTCCCATACAGAATTGCAGGGTGTTGCTCTGTGTACAGGAAAGAAGACCAGGCGGAACACGGTGTAGACATTGGAGTTGACATATGGGTGGTGGGGTGGTTAAACTCTTTCTCTGCCCCCAATATCGATTGTTAAGAGGCCCCTGTTTCTTGTTTCATTTCAAAGATGCCAGTCAAATCAAACTGCTCAATGAGCCTCTCCTTTCTTAGTTCCAACGTGGGAAAATCATGTCTTGTTAATCAAAAGGAGCTTGTGCCTTCCACAGAGGTGCTCTACAGGGGCATTTCTTATTCACAGCTTAGAGGTACTTAGATACGCCCTGCCAATTTTTACAATCCCTCTCTCCTAGCCCACTCCTCACACTTGAAGAAACACTATTTATCTCCCACAGAAGGCTCCAGTCATCCTAACAGAAATGCTTGCTTTTGTTTTTCTGTGAGCCACCCATTGCTGGCAAATGGGGATGATAGGATTTGCAGGTATTTGAGCAGGAACAAGTTGCACATGGGATGCAAGCCCCAGGGATTGACTCTGAAGCCTTCCAGTCTTTATTCTCATAAATATTCTTCCAGCATGTATTTGAAAGTGTTTTCACTGTTGGTGCCATTGGTGCTTGGCCCAGATTTGGGTTGGGATGGGTAAAGTTTTAGAAGACATTTCAAGTCATATGTGGTGCTTGGTCATATAGCTCTAAGTCAGGAGAACAGACTCCACCCCCTCATTGAGCACATGTGAACCTAAAGACATCACTGATGGGGTGCCGTTAAGCATTCTAAATGTTGATTGGTCCTGTTTGTTGTCTGTTATTTACTTTGTCTCTGATTGGTTAAATAAATGCTGAGGCCTGGAGATTGGGCAAAGACGGAGGTAGGTAGGCAGGACTAAGTTTCGAGGGCTTTTGAGAGAGAGAGTATCTTGGGAAGAAGAAGCTTGCAGGAGGAGAAGCCAGGAACAAACAAGGAGTACATGCCATGGGGTAGATTAAAGAAAATCCTTTAGCGTGGGATGGAACATCAGCATAGTGTGGAGAATAATAGTCCAAAGGGATGTATGTATATATGGGTTCATATTTGGGTAATAAAATTATGAGAGCTAGCTTAGATGGGCTAGGATTGTACAACTCAGGCCTAGGTTTGTTTAAATCCATGTAGTGTCTGTGTGTATTCATTTATAATGGCAGGTTAAGTATTAACACCACCGAATCAATTAAAGATAATATAAATACTGGTTAGATCATTTAATTAGCTTTTTTTTTCTACACATCACTTAAGTTTTCTAAAGCTCAGTTTCTTCATCTATGAAAGAGGACTTATCACACACAATTTATTTCATTCTTGGTACTTTGTAACACCGAAGATAGTAATTATTTCTTGTGTGATTTTTTTCCAGTGAAAAACTGTCCACCATTGTTTGGGATTGTAGGTTTATTTCCATGACCTGAAATACACAGTTAAGCGCCAGGAAAGGCCCATGTAAGTCAGATGGGCCTTCCACTTTCAGTTATGCATTACATGTAAGTATCTCCTTGCTAGAGTACATGCTTCAGGCAGGCAGGGATAGTGAGGGTCTTGCCCTTTGCACAGTAGTGATGTATGGTAACTAACTGGTTAAATATTTAATGAAAACATCAATCCCAAGGTCTGATGAAAATTAAATTAGGCTAAATGCCTAGTCCACAGGATGGCATGTTTTAAATGTTTAGTTAATATGAGCAAATTGTGCTATGTTCCTTCTTTGAGTCTCCTCTAATCTCTTATACTTTGCTGTCAGGCTTTAAACTATAAGCCTGCCTCTAACATGTTTCCATTGTAAGTTGTACAGGGTAATTAACGAGACCTATGGATGTGTTTAGATGACCATGCTGGGTATTGAGGCACTTTCAAAGGAAGTTCATTCTAAATGGTTACTGCAAGTTTTCCTCAATGGGGCTTCCTGGTTGTCTTCCTGCTTTGAAAAGCTAATGGATTTTTCCCTTTCTGTCCCATTCATCTTTTAATTTACAACTGGATTTTGCCAGGCATATACCTTTGATTGTACCTAACACTTTCCCTGAACCAAGGACAGTTTGTGAGCCTGGAAAGTGGAACAGGACACCAACCAACTGCACAGCTCTGAAGCAATTGAGCAGACACTTAATCTGCCTCTTAGACATCCAAGAGAATGGGTCCTGAAATAACATGGGTTTCTATGAAGACAAATAAGCCCATATTCATTCTTGAAATGCTGTTAGTGAAGGAGTCCAAGGAAATAATCTTGCTACATAGCATTTTGGTAGGTAAATGTAATGACAGTGTCTGGAATACTGACATTGTATTTTGGAAAATGCAGCTATTTGAGCCCTAAGAAACCTGCTGTCTGAAAAGAATAAGGAAGGAGTTGGAGGGATGGTTCAGCATTTAAGAGCCCTTGCTACTCTTGTAGAAGACACAACTCTGGTTCCTAGACCCACACCAGGCAGCTCACAACCATCTGTAACTCCATGTCCAGGGGATCTGATGCCTTCTTCTGGCCTCCATAGGCATCTGCATCCACTTGTGTACATATGTACACACACACACACACACACACACACACACACACACA
>CAJQZJ010034321.1:955814-971636 GCA_907164525.1 Lophiomys imhausi
TTTTTTTTTTTAGTTTAAGGTATTTCTTTTTCCCCCCAACAGCTCTCCCTTTCAGTCCAAAAAATGGTTCTTTTTCTTATAACTATAAATACAATACAAAACAACAGAAATAAATAGGCCACAATTATAAGAGTTATATGGCTTAGCATACATTCCCAAAACCAGTCCATATGTATTTGGCACCTGACTTTAACATTCTACTATCTAACCATCTCCATGAGTTTAAAGTTTTAAATCTAACTTAGCTTTCATACTAACTTGCCTCATAATTTTAAAAATATCTTCTTAGATCCAGAACACCCTCTTGATTCCTAAACAACTCAAAATTTAACTATGAGACTCTAGCTATCTATTCTTCAACCACCTCAGAGACCTGACCCTGAAAGAGCAGCCAGCGCTTTTAACTGCTAAGTCATCTCTCCCGCCCTGACTTTTATTTTGTTCTTCTTAACTGCTAAGTCATCTTTTAAGAAGTGTTTGTCAAGACCCAAGCGGGGCTAGCAAGCACACTTGGCTAAGATGGCTTCTTCAATGTGTGGTTACTCTGTCTTCTCCTTCTTGAATATGTTGGTAGGAGTTTGATTTCACAATGTGGCACCATTGGCTAATTAGAATATCTGGTCTTTGATTAGACCTCACTAAATGCCAGGCCTCAGTCAGTTATCTGATGCAGTCACCAAGCCTGAATTAGAAATGTACATCCAGAGGCTACAGAAGTTCTGGAAACTTTGAAACATTCAGGATTATCATTTGATAGGACTTAGGATTCTCAGAAAAAAGTTAAGTGTAGCACAAGCTACCAAAATGTTCACATTCTAGATTAAGACATTACTATGAATGCTGTGTTTGGTTATATTAAGCACTGACACACTTCACCACCAAGCCATGTCTTTAGCCTTTATCACATTCTTACTTATCTTATTTATATTCATTATTCCATTTCTTCTAGATCTTCTAACTTCCAAATAATATTTTCAACAGGCTAGTAATTCTTGAATCATTTTAAGTTATAGCATATATAAGTTTTGTAGTATATAAAAAAGAAAAGAGGAACAGTGAAACTCTTTCTTAGAATAGACTCAAATAGAATCAAAATGTCGAAATGGGCTTTAGTTTAAAATAGGAACAGACCAAATTGTTCCACTTTTTGCCTCTCTCTCTCTGTCTCTCTCTTCATTTTACCCCAGTGTTGATGGGGTAAAATGAATTTAGTTCCTTAGACCATGTCAAGCAAGTGTGCCACCACTGAGCTGGAGCCTCAGCTTTCTTTTTGTATTTGTTTGGTTAGTTCAACTTATTTTTTGAGAAAAAATCTCACTATGGTGCCAAGATAGACCCCAAATTTCCAGTCCTCCAGCCTCAGCCTCCTCAGGATTGTAGGTCTGACCCCAAAATACAATTTCTTTCCTTTTTTTCTTTATTTTAAATTTATTTTTTCAGTTGGTATATAATATATTCCTATCATTATGACATTTTCTAACAATGTACTTTAGTAGTTCTCTTCCCATTTCACCTCCCCTATACACTTGCTCCCACACATCTGCTTTGTAACCTCCACCCCCCAGCCTTCTTTTTACTTTCCTGGTGAATGTAGTCCTATTGTTACCTTAGTTCCCCTTAGCACCTCCCCCCACCCCACCCCCATCCCTTGCTCTTTTAGACTAGTTGTTTTAGGGTTTTCAGGCCTGTATACTCATTTACATACATACATGCTTTAAAATAAAGAAGTTTCTGGTAGACGGTATGAAGATATAACTGTGGCCTGACATTCAGTTGTGACTGTGACTGGCATCTGTGCATGTCACTTCTACACTTAAACTTATAAACTTCTGAGTTTCTTCCAAGTGTCATTGGAGAAACCAGAAACATATTTATTTAAACCCCTGGTTGAGTACTAGGTCTCTTCTTTCAATTAATGCTGAATGGAGCCGTCAGTACACTTAGAATAAGAACTAGACTGGAATTTATGTTGAGAAAGAATCTCTTCTTGAAGACATGTGGATTGTCACTCAGTGTTCAAGTTGCTATGACGGGCATTCATCTCTTTTGGAGATAAGAAATACACTACTACTGCATAGCCAAGAAAGGATATTTCAGGAGACAATTTTTAGACAATCTATTTTAATGGAAACATATTTTTCTAAAAAAAAAAAAAAACAAAAAAACCCCTAATTTATCCGAAAACTTAGACCTGAGGTAGCATAATGCCTTGTAAACACAGGAAGTTGGCAAATATTGGTAAGACTTAAATTTGGACATGAATCTGTCTCATACCCATAGTCATACGTTTTAGTTCAACAGCCATGGGGAGTCTGAGAATTTAACTCAGTAGTTAGGTAGGAAAATCAGCCATGAGGAAACTTGCTAGCTCACTCATACTTAGTGGAATAACAACAGAAAAAATGGATAGAATAACATTGACTTCCAGAACTTAGTGTGCCCTAAGGCCTACAAAATTCATTTGAATTTTATTCTCTCTTAAAGCTGGAGGAAAAATATCAAAATCACCTGCTATACCCCTTTCATTTTACAAGGGTGTCATTATGGCCTAGAGTCAAGATTCAAAGTTAATGAACATCTCCCTGCGGGCTTCATTCCACCTGTAACAGTCGGGCTCTCTTTGAAGGTATCTTTGACTCCTTTCACTGCAGTATCCATCAATTGTGACAACTAGTACTCAGTGTAAATGACTGGGAAAACAATTTTATAAAGCTGGAGTGGAAACTAAGCTATTACTAAATAAGTTTGGACCAGTCTGTGCAAATGGTATATATACACAGGATTATTAAAGAATTTAAAACTGTGACCCATGGAAAATAACCTGGATGCCCAGCAACAAGGAAGTGATTAAATCAGCTCTTCTCTAGCCATCGAAAATAAAACTAAAGGCTATTTAATGATATAGAAAAAAGATGGTGTAATATACAAAAGTATATACTATATTACAATACAATCTTATGAATATGTGAATTGGTTATCCCTAGATAGAAGAGCAAGACAACCTTCCAAGTGGTTGAAGTGCTTAATGAACAGAGATGAATACTAGAGATCCCCCAAAACTACACAAATGTCAGGTATGTGTTTCAACTTTTAGTGATCTGAAGGTGGATATAGGGGATCCAGACTGGTTGTCTGTGCCTGTTCTGTGTTCAATTGAGAGACCCTGCCTCAAAAATATGATAAAGTGTTTTCTAGGAAGACTCTTTAGACACACGTGAACATTCACACACATGTAAATTGTAACCATACACATGCAAGTGTGCCCATTCAAATGCAAGTGCCCTTATGCAAGAAAGAGAGAGGGAGAAACTATGAAACTGTGCAAACAATAGATAATCCAGCAATATTTGTAATATTAAATAATTCAAAATAACCTGAAAGTCAAACCCTTTGGGCCACTAGAGCACCCTAAAATTCCTCAGGAGGAAATAATGAGGAACTGATTGTTTCATTGAGACACAGATGTTTTGTATAAGAGGAATGAAAGATGCGTGTTAGTTAGATAGGTTTAAGAAAAATCATACAGAATTCAATTTTCAGAATTAGTTTGAAATTACAATGACTCTATCTATAAATAAAGTTCTAGGTCTGATCCATGAAAAGAGCTGAAAAACAGAGACCACCATTGAGTCTTAAAAATATTACTAATGATCGTAGCCATTCTGAGAGGTGTGAGATGGAATCTCAGAGTCGTCTTGAATTGCATTTTTCTGATGATTAAGGATACTGAGCATTTCTTCAAGTGTCTCTCAGCCTTTAGGAATACCTCCTTTGTGAATTCTCTGTTTAGCTCTGTCCCCCATTTTTTGATTGGATTATTTGGTTTCTTGGCATTTAATTTCTTGAGTTCTTTGTAAATTTTGGATATTAGCCCTCTGTCAGACATGGGGTTGGTGAAGATTTTTTCCCAATCTGTAGGCTGCCATTTTGTTCGAATGACAATGTCTTTTGCTGTCAGAATGGCTAAGATCAAAAGCTCATATGGCCGCACATGCTGGCGAGGTTGTGGAGAAAGGGGAACTCTTCTCCATTGCTGATGAGAGTGCAGGCTTGTGCGACCATTATGGAGGTCAGTGTGGTGATATCTTAGAAAACTTGGAATAGCTCTGCCTTGGGATCCAGCCATACCACTTCTGGGTATACATCCAAATGATTCCTCACCGAATCACAAGGAAGTTTCCTCATCTATGTTCATAGCAACCTTATTTGTAATAGCTAGAGACTGGAAACAACCCAGATGTCCCTCAACCAAAGAATGGATTAAAAAACTGTGGTACATCTATACAATGGAATATTACTCAGGTATCAGAAACAATGAAATCATGCAACTTGCAGCCAAATGGATGGAACTGGTGGAGCTCATCCTGAGTGATCTAACCCAGACTCAGAAGGATGTACATGGCATTCACTTATAGTCGGATTTTAGCCATGTAGTACAGGATAACTATACTACAACCAATGCTCCAAAGGGAACATGAACATAGACTTTTTTTCCTGTCAATGAGACACTTTTCCCTAGTGGTACTGCCTTGTAGGCCCCCAGTGTATGAGGAGACTCTTGGCCCTCATATAACTGCTGAACTGGGGTGGGGGACTGTTTATGTAGGGACACTCCACTCCAGAGGAGTGGGATGGAAGGGATAGGGGGTAGAGGATGGGAGGGCAGGACTGGAAGAGGTGGAAAGAGGACACTGCGATGGAGATGTAACCTGAAGTAATAAATAAATTAATTAATTAAAAAATATTACTAATGCAGGTCTGAAGTAGAAAATGTGGAAACAGGGTGTGAACTATCATGCAAGGCCAGAAAACAGGATATATATATATCAATGACTTCTAACAGGATATGTCACAAAAGATAAGGAACTAACTTACTGCGGTTTCTGGTAGACAGTGATGGAAAGGTGTTAACATAATTGTAAAAGACACAATATTGCAAAACAACAGATTTTTTTTTCTTTTTGGTTTTATGAAGACATGGTTTCTCTGTGTAGCTCTGGCTATCCTGGAATCATTTTGTAAACCAGACTGGCCTTGAACTCACAGAGATCCACCTGCCTCTGCCTCAAGTGCTGGGATTAAAGGCATATGCCACCACTCTCTGGCTAACAACAGTTACTTTTAAATTTGGTTATTTATAGGAATTGTAAAGTGTAGGAAAGATAGTCCAGGGGTTGAGAAAACAACTTGCTCTTCCAGAGGGGCTAACTTTAGTACCCAGTAACCATGTAAGGTGACTTACAATCACCTGTAACTCCAACTCCAAGGGATGTGACACCCTCTTTTGCCCTCTTTGAGTATCTGTGGTTATGTTCTATGTACTCACCAAGACACACATATATACCCACCAAAACAAGGATGGTTTTAAAAAATATCAGTAATTACATAAAGTATGGCTAGAAGCTAAGTTATTTTGAAATTTAGTAATTAAAAATAAATTTGAAAAGAAAATCAATAAATAAAAGGATGCAGTCAAATGTCCACCTTGTAGAGTCATAACTCAGAGTAATCAAGTTGATATGGCAACTTGTTGGAAATATCAAAGCAATTAAAAAGGAAAGTAATGGGACAATCTGCAATGTCAAATGAAATCACGCATTCACAAGGATTCTTCAAGTTGTGAATATCAAAAATGAGTTACTCAGCTTGTACATGCTTGTTCACAGCAGAACCCACCACAATCTCCAATTTATTCACAGCCCCTAAAATTAAAACACTTTTCTCAAGCTGCAGTGATGCTAAATACAGATGACAGAGGAGCATGGAAAGTAGTCCTTCAGTAATAATATTCATACTATGGGATGCTCCCAGAACACACACAACCTAGTTTCATCTACAAATATTTAAGGAGGTAGCTGAGGCAAGAGGCATTTGCAAACTGCAGTTTGGAAGTGAATTTAAACTAGTCACGCTTTACTCATAATAAATATGCATGGGAATCACCCAGAATTTTGTACAACAGGAAGTCCGCTTCAGTTGCTCTCGGGAAAGAAAGAATAAGAGACTGCTGTTCTGACCAGCTACCAGGTGAGGCTGGTTCTGCTGCTCATCAACCACACTTTGAGAATCAGGCTTTGAGAGATGCTCTACAGTAGCACTACATTGAACTCAGTGATGCAAACTCTTCTCCTAAAATATTTATGGAATGAATGACAGAGATGTAGATGGATATGAACTGCAGATACTTTGTGATATCAATTCTTAGCCACCGAGTTTGTA
The DNA here is from genome assembly GCA_907164525.1 of Lophiomys imhausi. Taxonomy (NCBI): domain Eukaryota; kingdom Metazoa; phylum Chordata; class Mammalia; order Rodentia; family Muridae; genus Lophiomys; species Lophiomys imhausi. Next base: position 962,034 of record CAJQZJ010034321.1, read on the forward strand.
GATAGGATGGTGGTACTAGGTTATCAATGGTTAGCTCACTTTAATAAGGATGATGGGATCAATATCCACCACTAAAATGAGATGCTATCCCCTAGAGGAAGGAGGAAACTACAGGACTGTGGATGAAAAATGGCTGGTCATGAATTAATTGTGCTGAGTGATGGCCTCATTAGAGTTCCTTATCCTAGGCTGACTAGGGCATATTTGAAAAATTTCATGAGCAAAGTTGTTTTTAAATTATTGGATATGCATAGAACAGAAATATTAGATGAGTATGCACTTTGCCTGTTCTATATTCTAAACACTCAAATGCTTCAAAATGTAAAACTTTTTGAGTGTCCACATTCTGCCACAAGTGGAAAATTCCACCTGATAGGTTAATAACAAAATGCAGATGCACAAATTTTAAAAAAAGACCTCCAATCCCCTTCAATTTTGCATACAAACTTGATTTCATGTACAAAATAACTAAACACAGGATAAAATTACCACAAGAATATATATACATATATAATATACCACAAGAATATAATATAATATAATATATTATAGATATATTAGAATACAGGTCTAACTTCAAGATATTACATTATATTTATGTAACTATTCCAAAGTCTGAAACAATTTACAACAGAAAAAGAAAGTCAACGTGTACTGCTAAATATAACAGGGATATCCGGCTTTGCTTTTATTCCTTTCTGTAGTTCTCAGTTAACAAATCTCTCCCCCAAGTGCATGTGTGAGAGAGAGAGAGAGAGAGCACACATGCTCTTGTTTTCAACCCTAGAGTGACTGGTTGCTCTTTGTTTCTGAGTGTAGCTCCATTGATTCAACTATTCTAGGTGGTAAATGAAGAGGCTTGCAGCAACACCAAGCCCTGGCCAGGAAGGTCATAAATCAAAAGTTTGTTTTGTTTTTTCTAGTAGAGTGGGGTGCGGAAAGGAAGGTGAGTTGATTGAGTATCTACTTCTAAGGACATTTGTGTTAAGAGGAGGCTTCACTGTCCTTTCTTAGGACTCAGCCTCGTAATGAGTAAGGATTTGAGAAGTGGAAGACAAAAGTTAAGAGACTCTGCAATGAGTACTTGAGACTTCTCTTCTGGAAAAGTACATTAAACATCAACAAATTCCAGCAAGCATTAAGATCGCTGTTTTGGAGTAGTAGCTGGATTTAGCTTTTGTCATTTAATGTGCATTGGTGGGGTACTGGTAACACATGCCACATAAGGAACATGAGCTTTTTCAGCTACACTGTCCCTGAGGATGACAACGAATCCTAGCCCCTGATGTGCTTGATCGGAGTCCTTGCCCAGGTGACCCGCTTTATCTAAACTTGAATTTCTACATTCATAAAACAGAGAAGCAATGAGGACTTTCCTCAAGCCTAACAGTGAGGTGCCTGAAATGCACCATGGTAGTACCTGAAATGGGACACATCATTTCTATGTGATTCCTTCCAGTAGAAAGTAGAAAAGCTCTTTACCATATAAACTGATCTATGAACTCTTTCCTATTTCACTGATAGTCTTCCTGTTTTTTTCTTCCTTTCTCCTCTTTAGTTGTTAACAGCCCTCAGATTTTGTTCTCTTAACTCTCCTCCTCAAACATGTGGTGAGGTGTTTCCACATCTTAAGTGACCCTTATTCATGTGGTGGTCACAAGACTATTCAGGTCAAATATTCTCCCTCTATGCTCATGAATTAGAATACTATATAGATCAGAAATTCTTCCCAGGGAACAATTATCCTGAAATATTAACACAAGTTTTTTTGATTAAATTATTTTAAAAGTTTAATTTTTGAAGCAAATCATTCAGTTACCTACTTAATTAAATTCCTGGACAAGGAAAAGGGCAAGAGAACAAAATATTTTTAAGTGGATTTTTTCTTTTTATGCTACTGAGGATTAAACATAGGGCCTCCAGCATGCTACATAAGTGTTCTACCACTGGGCCCTATCTTCTGATGTGGAAGCAGTGAAAAATGAGCTAAATTGGAAATAGCAGGTCCTGGAAAGCCTGGGGTGTCAAGTACCTATCAAAGTTTGGAGCAGGAACACAAACTGATCTGAGTTCAGTTTCAGTAGAACTCATCTGGAATTGATGTTTTGAGTGACTGACTTTTAGGGAAAGGAAGATGGAACAGCTAAGAAGTTATGGCTATCTTCTAGGGCAGAGAAACCAAAGACCCAAACACAGGTGGTGGAAAAGATGGGTAATTGGTGGTGTCTAATCTTTCCCTACTTAGTTCTTTTAGTTTGTGCTTTACAGAACATTCTTGGAACCCAACCCTTGTGAGCATACTCTTATGTGTATGTGAAAATGCTCAGAGTTCTATCTCCAGACTTAGTGCCTTTGTTGTTGTTTTTCAAGACAGAGTTTCTTTGTGTAGCTCTGGCTGGCCTTGAACTCACAGAGATCAGTCTTTCTCTGCCTCCCGAGTGCTGGTGTGCACCACCAAACCCAGCTACTTAGAGTTTTACAGAAGGGACATTTGGAGAACTAAACACTGTACCCCTGCATAAAGTGGATTGGTTCTTGCAAAGAAATTTGCATAGCTTCCTCAGAGCTGGTATGCTTTTTGAGTTTGTGATTATAAGAAGAAGTAAAGAGTTTAGGGGTAAGGAGTGAAAGAAGTCTTGAGGTGCCACCATGTTTAACCCTAATGGCATTGTTTGGATCGTTTTACACATTTATCATCATTGTTACCATTGTTGTCATCAGTTATTATTGCTAGAGAATAAATGCTCTATACTACATGTGTAGAGATCAGAGACAACTTCTAGGACTTGATTCTTTCCTCCAAAATGTGTGGATTCTGGGGCTGAACTTAGGTCATCAGGCTTTGTGGCAAGCATCTTTATAGGCTGAGCTATTACACCAGCCCCAGAATCCCATAGTGCGATTTGTAAGAGGTAAACACAAAGTCAGAAATAATTCTTACATTTTAAATATTAAAAGTAAATTACCCTAAAGTAGTATGATGGTTAAATTTTTTTTTATTAAAGTCATAGAAAATTGAAGTCCTTGCAGTATAAGAAAGCAGTAAGCATGGTTACACAGTTTCTTTTTGATTGTACATGCTTCCTCAGCCTGCAGTCCCCAGTTCTTGACACTGTGTCTTGACTCTACATGTGGATTCCCAAAAGAGTTAGTTTAAAATCTTTTTCCCTTTCAAGACTTCTACTTGCACAAAAGTACTAGGGTAAAGAAGTCTCTGCAGCAAAAAAAAAAAAAAAAAAAAAATCACACTTTTTTTGTTCCTGTTAAAATGTTCTATGAGTTACTCTGTATTTCTCCAAACTATACAGTGTGCTCATGTCTACAATTTCCCAAGGCTGAGATAACACAGACCTTGGACTTTAGCTCAGAATCTTTCAGGAATTTGAAATCAAAACAAAAATAACAAGGAAAAAAGAGAGGCAGGTGCTAATTCAGTTTCTATTAGACCTCATTTCTACTGGCTTGCTTCTTCATTTCTTGTAAGATTCCCCTGTTTTCTTTTAGGTCTGACCCTAGAATGTGGCCATTAATCTTCTCTTAGAATAACAAAGCTGGAGAGATGACTTTTTCACACCTAATGTTTAACACTGGAAACTTTTTATTTTCAGCATAAGTAGCAGAAGGAAAAAGAGAGAGAGAGAAAAACAATGTTGGTTTTTAAGGGAAGTCCCGTTCACCATTGAGTCTGGTGATAAAGAAACAGATTATGTTTAGTGTCTTGCAGGGAGGGTCTTGACCATAGTTCATCATTATACCCTTCCACTGCCTAGCTGCTCATATGGCCTTAGAAAATCTAATTGGTAAATCAAGTGTCTATTTAAATGCTAGAGCTGTGCCCAGGAAGCAGATTGCTTGTTAACTTTAGTTTCTGCCTTAAAGGATGGGAGAATTGAAAAATGAACTTGTTTCACAAATGTTAATGATTTAAAACTTTTCCTAGAATCATGCAAACTTCTGGATGTAGTTTGTAGATTTAAAGTACGCAAACTGAAGTGCAAATTCAGCCCTGCCAGGTAACAGCAGAAGCAAAGGGCTTAGCTGGTTAATTAACAAGGAACAGGAAAAGAGGAGGCCAAGAAATGTCTTTTTACTGGCAAGGAAAAATAAAGAGCATATGTAAGAAATGTGTAATAAATTATTTGGACCCTTCCATAGACCATTTGACAGTTGGACAGATATGTGTTGATGTGGTCTGTTAACGTCTGTTAAAATATGTATTTAAGGGATTTGGGAACTCCCATTTGGAGAGGCGCCTGGTAAGATTGACCCCAACTCACAGCAGGCAGAATCAGAGGCCACTTGGCGATCGATCACTAGCCCACTGGGCTCCCCACACCTCAGGAAGAACTTATAGCCACTTAAGAAACTTTGCGGGATAGTGGAAGTCTTAGCAAGGAACAAACTGGGCGCTCAGCAGGTGGTCCGCGGCCGATCGAGACACGGAGGGCAGAGGTTCCGAGAGAGCGGGAAGCCGCTGGCCGGCTGGAGGGGCCGAATCCCTGCGCACTCACGGCAGGACATCTGGAGAGGGAGCCCGGCATGGGTGGGGCCAGGGATCCGCGCACCCACGGCAGGACAACTGGGGAGGGAGCCCGGCGTGGGTGGGGCCAGGGATCTGCGCACCCACGGCTGAGCTGCTGGGGCGAGAGGCCCACTCAGGCGGCCGGAGGATCTGGGGCTCAGTGCACCCATGGCCGAGCAGCTAGGGAGGGAGACCCGCGGCTGGGCAGACAGGGAGGGAATCAGGCACAGAGGTCAGGCCTGTGGCGAGAAGCCTAGTGAGAAACCAGAAATCAGGGGACCATAGCTGTATTCTGGAAAATCCAGACATATTAGGTGTGGAGCCAGACCCTGTCAGCCTCCGTGACGACAAAGCCCACAGAATCCCTGCCTGGGCAAACAGGTCCATACCATCAGAACCATTACAGGCTGATAACACAGAGTGCAACATAGAGAAGTCTGAACTGGGAACAGTGAAACAATCCCAGTCCATTACTCACAACCTGGGAATAGGCTGCACCAGCTCACAGTGCTTCAGGTGATTAAAACCACAGTGACCCTGAAATCCCCCTGTAAGCAACGACAGATAGCCAAATAACTCGTCCCCTGCACCAAAGCATCCACTGTGGATCCAAGCACAGAAAATGACAAGAACAGACAGCTAAACACATCCAATGGCCAAAGGTCCAAGAAAAAATAGAAATCAAGGAAATATGACTCCAACAAAGCAGAATTATCCTAGCTCATCCAATTCGGATGACCTCACACCAACAGAAACACATGAAAACGTTGACAATTCTGCATTATGGAAAGTGATAGAGTCTCTTCAAGAAGAACTTAAATCTATGAAGGAATTCAAAGAAGCCACAATTTTACAAGTCAAAATAACGAACAACACCATTAAAGAGCTCCAAGCCAAGGTGACAGAGCTTGAACAGGAAAAGGACAAAGCAATGAAAGATTTTCATATAAAAAAAAGCAAGCTAGAGAAGAAAATGTACAAAACAAACAAACCATAGAAGACATGAAAATAGAAATAGAAACAATAAAGAAAACACAGTCAGAGTTAAAAGAGGAAGTGGACAATCAAGGGATGAGAACAGGAACTACGGATGTGAGTATCAAAAATAGGATGCAAGAAATGGAAGACAGGATCTCAGGCATGGAAGATTCGATGGAAGAAATCAGTACAACATCCAAAGAAAATGAGAAGGCTAAAAATCTCTCACCCACAACATCCAAGAAATCAAGGACTCAATGAAAAGACGGAACCTAAGAATTATAGGTATAGAGGAAAGAGAGGACTCCTGACTCCAAGGTCCAGGAAATATCTTCAACAAAATCATAGAGGAAAACTTCCCAAACCTGAAAGAAGAGATGCCAATAAAAATCCAAGAGGCTTACAGAACACCAAACAGATTAGATCAGAAAAGAAACTCCTCTCGCCACATAATAATTGAAACCCCAAATGTACAGAACAAAGAAAGAATATTAAAAGCTGTAAGAGAAAAAGGTCAAGTCACATACAATGGCAGACCCATCAGAATTACACCTGACTTCTCCCCAGAAACGTTAAAAGCTAGAAGGGCCTGGTCAGATATACTACAAGTCCTGAGAGACCATAGGTGCCCAGCCAGACTACTTTACCCAGCAAAACTCTCTATCAACATAGATGGAGAAAACAAGATATTCCATGACAAAATCAAATTTAAACAATATCTACCCACAAACCCAGCCCTACAGAAAATCCTAGAAGGAAAATCCCAACCCAGAGAAGAAAACTCCACCCAAGAAAACAAAGGGAATAGAAAACCCCTCAGCAACTAAACCAAAAGAGGCACAGGACCACCACCTATACCAAACTAATGGGAAATAACAACCCCAGGTCACTAATATGCATCAACATCAATGGACTCAACTCCCCAATAAAAAGACACAGGTTTACAGAGTGGATCCGCAAGCAAGACCTTTCCTTTTGCTGTATCCAAGAGACACATCTAACTACCAAAGATAGACACAGCCTCAGAGTAAAGGGCTGGGAAAAGGTTTTCCAAGCAAAGGGACCAGGAAGCAAGCTGGAGTAGCCATCCTAATATCAAACAAAACAGACTTCCAACTGAAGTTAATGAAAAAAGACAAAGAAGGGCACTATATATAAATATAATATAAATATAATATATAATATATATATATATATATATTAAAGGGAATATTCTTCAAGAGGAAATCTCAATACTGAACATCTATGCTCCAAATACAAAGGCACCTACTTTCGTAAAAGAAACACTTCTAAAACTAAAAGCGCACGTCAATCACAACACATTAGTAGTGGGAGACTTCAACACCCCACTCACAACAATGGACAGATCATCAAGACAGAAGACAAACAGAGAAATATTGAGTCTAACAGAGATCATGAAACAAATGGACCTAACAGATATCTACAGAACGTTTCTCCCAAACACAAAGGAATATACCTTTTTCTCAGCACCCCATGGAACCTTCTCCAAAATCGACCACATAGTTGGTCACAAAGATAGTCTCAATAGATACAAGAAAATTGAAATAACACCTTGTATCTTATCAGACCACCACGGTATAAAGCTGGTCTTCAACAGCAAAAGATTAAACAGAAAGCCTACACACACATGGAAATTGAACAGCTCCTTACTGGATGACCACTGGGTCAAGGAAGAAATAAAGAAGGAAATCAAAGACTTCTTAAAATCCAACGACAATGAAGACACAACATACCCAAACCTATGCGATACATTGAAAGCTGTGCTACGAGGAAAGTTCATAGCAGTAAGTGCTTTCAAAAAGAAAATTGTGACAGCTCATATTAGTGAACTAACAGATAAGCTAGGTGAATTGGAAAAAAAAAGAAACAAACACTCCCAAGAAGAGCAGAAGGCAGGAAATCATCAAACTTAGGGCTGAAATCAACAACGTAGAATCAAAAAGAACTATACAAAGAATCAATGAAACCAAGAGTTGGTTCTTTGGAAAATCAACAAAATAGACAGACCCCTAGCCAAATTAACTGAAAGGCAAAGGGAAAGAACACAAATCAACAAAATCAGAAATGAAACGGGAGAAATAACAACAGACATTGAGGAGATCCAGAAAATATTCGGGCATTACTTTAAAAATCTATATTCCACTAAATTTGAAAACCTAAGTGAAATGGACAATTTCCTCGATAAATTCCACCTACCAAAACTAAATCAAAAACAGATTAACAGCTTAAACAGCCCAATAACACCCAAGGAAATAGAAACAGTCATTAATAATCTCCCAACCAAAAAAAGCCCATGGCCAGATGGCTTTAGCACAGAATTCTACCGGACCTTCAAAGAGGAACTAATACCATTACTTTTCAATCTCTTCCACCACATAGAAACAGAAAGAACACTGCCAAACTCATTCTATGAGGCCACTGTCATTCTGATTCCTAAACCACACAAAGACCCAACAAAGAAAGAGAACTTCAGACCAATCTCCCTCATGAACATAGATGCAAAAATACTTAATAAAATACTAGCAAACCAAATTCAAGAACACATCTAAAGTATCATACACCATGATCAAATAGGCTTCATCCCTGGAATGCAGGGATGGTTCAATATATGAAAGTCTATCAATGTAATTCACCACATAAACAAGATGAAAGAAAAAAACCACATGATAATCTCGCTAGATGCAGAAAAAGCATTTGACAAAATCCAACACCCCTTCATGCTAAAAGTTCTGGAGAGAACGGGCATACAAGGACCATACCTAGAAATAATAAAGGCAATATACAGCAAGCCAGTGGCCAACATCAAATTAAATGGAGAGAAGCTTGAAGCATTTCCTCTAAACTCAGGGACAAGACAAGGATGTCCACTTTCACCATATCTCTTCAATATAGTACTTGAAGTCCTTGCTAGAGCAATAAGACAACTAAAGGAGATCAAAGGGATAAAAATTGGAAATGAAGAAATCAAATTATCCCTATTCACAGATGATATGTTAGTATACATAAGCGACCCCAAAAACTTCACCAAAGAACACTTACAGCTGATAAACAACTTCAGCAAGGTGGCTGGATACAAAATTAACTCAAAAAAATCAGAAGCCCTTCTTTACACAACAAACAAATATACTGAGAAAGAAATAAGGGAAACAACCCCCTTCACAATAGCCACAAACAACATAAAATACCTGGGGGTAACTCTAACCAAGCATGTAAAGGACCTATACAACAAGAACGTCAAGCCCCTGAAGAAAGAAATGGAAGAGGCCTTTAGAAGATGGAAATATCTCCCATGCTCATGGATAGGTAAGATCAACATAATAAAAATGGCTATCCTACCAAAAGCAATATATAGATTTAATGCAATTCCTATCAAAATACCAACACAATTCGTTATAGACCTGGAAAAAGCTAGTCTCAACTTCATATGGAACAACAAAAAGCCCAGAATAGCTAAATCAATCCTGTCCAATGAAAAAACATCTGGAGGTATCACCATCCCAGATTTCAAGCTGTACTACAGAGCAACAGTAATAAAAACAGCATGATACTGGTATAGAAACAGACGAGTGGATCAATGGAATCGAATTGAAGACCCAAACATGGACCCACACACCTATAGCCAACTAATCTTTGACAAAGAAGCCAAAAATGCACAATGGAAGAAGGACAGCATCTTCAACAAATGGTGCTGGTCCAACTGGATGTCCACTTGCAAAAGAATGAAATTAGACCCATACCTATTACCTTGTACCAAACTTAAATCCAAGTGGATCAAAGACCTAAACATAAAGCTGGCCACACTAAATATACTAGTAGGAAAAGTAGGAGAAACCCTCGAACTCATTGGCACAGGTGAAAACTTCCTGAACAGAACACCAACGCTCAGGACCTGAGATCAACAATCAATAAATGGGACCTCATGAAACTGAAAAGCTTCTGTGAGGCAAAGGACACTGTCATTCGAACAAAATGGCAACCAACAGACTGGGAGAAAATCTTCACCAACCCCACATCTGATAGAGGGCTATTATCTAAAATCTACAAAGAACTCAAGAAACTAAATGCCAAGAAACCAAATAATC